>LQNS02000223.1:4575530-4586450 GCA_001587735.2 Parhyale hawaiensis
GCCTATATGAGGACCCAATAGCGCACTGTGTCATTAGCCCTCTAGCTCCCACCCTGCTAACACCATAACTTAGGTCTCCTTAAATAATAAAAAAAAAATTGTTAGGTATCCATTAAAGATTTTATTAGGCTTTTGAAAATGGAAGAAGTATCCCGAAACGTCAAGTTTTAATTATTAGTTCGTGTCGACTTTTTCAATTTTATAATTTACCAAAGGATAGTAATTTCAATAATATATATATATATATATAATTATGTAGAGGACCCCCAAATAGGGGTCCTAACTTTTGAGGGGGCAATGGGGGATAAAAAATCCTGTAATGATGCATGCATATTATTTGTAGATACTCATCCACTATATAACAAAACACAGTTGTTGGTTGCTTGCTCCCTTGCTCCAGTGCTGGTCGGTCTCTCCGTCACGCAGTTAACAGTTTAATAGGAGAAAATTCATGTACTGAAACACAAGTTGAGATACCATACAATTTCATCGCTTGGGGTACCGCTGACTAATATAGCTCTGGATCTCCGGCCTCTGGATCCCGGGCTCTAGATCCCGGGCTCTGGATCTTCGGCCTCTGGATCTCCGGACTCTGGATCCCCAGTCTCTGGATCCCCGCTTTCATTGCTGAATGATATCCAAGTAGTTGAATATTCACGCTGAGCAGACGCCTTTTTTTATTGAACTAGTGCACCAAACGCAACCCTTTTGTTGAATATGTCATGAAATAAGTATTTGAAAACATTTGACCTTGTTGAATATGTCATGAAATAAGTATTTGAAAACATTTGACCATCCCATCGAAAAAAGTTCACACCACTTCAAAATTCACAAAGTTCACCAAATCCACAAAGTCCACCAAGTCCACGAAGTCCACCAAGTCCACATTGTCCACCAAGTGCACAAAAGCAACCAAGTTCACAATGGCCTGTGACCAGGCCTTCGCTAATAACCTGGGAATTCCCGGGTTCGTATCCTGGATACGGTTTGGCAAAAAGAAAAGTTGGGTGCCTTGGCATTTTTTCTTTAGTATTAGATAGGGGAAAAATAAGGCTTCGGACAGACGGACGGACGGACTGACAGACAGCTCTCTTATTATAGTATAGATTTACATCGCAGCCAAAGTTCGACGCTGGAGGTTCAACAATCAGCTGGTATCCACAATACGGTGAGCCCTGGGCATTTCCAGTGAATTCTTCTGACTGAACTATATTTTTTTAGTGCAGCTGAACTCTTAATCAATTCCAAGCTGATATTCACTCCTAATGTTGCAGGGGGGATATTTTGCTATCGCAAAACTCATGGTTATACAGCTTGCGTTTCACTAATGGAAGATCAGGCCTGCAGGGATGAGACCTATAATACAGCAAAACCTATACTGGGAACCAGAACAATACAAAGTAAAATCACAAAGTTTTTGGCGTCATTTTTGACGGCTGGGCCCTCTAGTACAACATAAATACCGCCTTCAAATTTCATTCATAGTACAAAGAAGTGCAATATTATGACATTTTACCTCAATACTTAATGTTTTTGCCCGTCCTGTAAAATGTGATTTTTCCACCTAAAAAAAGAATACAACTAAATGAGTTTTCGTGCTAGGAAAAAACAAAAACATTTTGGAATCCTTGCAAAATTTCTAACAAAAAACTGCTCTGGTTTATCTATTTTCACTTTCAATTTGTTTTATAACAGTTCAAATCCAAAAATTGTGTTATATATGTGCTATTTGAGTCAGTGATATAAAACGCATATGAGAAGAAAACGAAAAAGAAAATGGAAATTCCAAAGCCGTTGTTTTGTTAGGAATGTTTTCAGGATTCTAAAACTGTCTTAGTTTTTGATCTCATCGACTTCTATTCTTTTGAAATTTAAAAAAAAATGATGATGATAAAAACGAAAAATTCAAATTTTCTCACAAACTACGCCCAAAATCGAAAATATTACACGAGCAAAATATGTTTCTTTTTCAAAATTACATATACTATGCAAATTTCAGAACAATCGATCCGTAAATAAAAAAGTTTAAAAAAATTCGGGTTGACCCCCTTAAAACGAGAGGCTTCGAAGCTAGAACCCGAGCATGTAGTCCTACAATTTGTAACTTACGAGGAACTATTTTCTTTGAGTTGTTATTCAATGTCTCTTCACTAAATTTGCGGCAAAGTGATGAAGCAGTTTCAAAACGGATTTTTTGTAAACGCCTGACAATTTTGCGAACTTCCCTTTGAGATGTTTTGTAGGTCTACCATGCAGTTATTGATCACGCATCTAACGTTTTATCTGCGCTTTGCTTATTACACAATGAGCTACACTTTTACATCTACGGACAATATCTGCAATTTCTGAAATTGGTATATTTATTATGTTTGGCAATAATGAGCTCTTGTTCTGCAAGAGAAAGTGTTTTGCGTGTCGCCATATTGCTTCAAACTAGTTCTAAAGATCTATGAATTCAGTCTTTAGTTTCGAAATGCTTTAAAATGAATTAAGTAAATTTTTTTGCCCCACTTATTAATTTATTGCAAGGTCTTCATTCCTTCGTATCTTTTGATTTTAAATTTTTTGGGAAAACTATTTTATAAATCTTGTAACTTTATAATTCAGTTATCAATTGTGACCAAATTTTTACTTGGGTAAATTTTATTGGGATGCATTCATTGCTTTCTGAGTAATGGACTGAATTATGTCGGTGATGATTCCATTCCTTATATTTTAGCCTCCACTACAGTTCAGTCAAAAGAATTGTCCGGAAGTACTCGGCGCTTACTATATCTTGGATAACAGCAGATAGTTGAACCATCAGATCGAAAAGTTGCTGCAATATGAAAATGTTTTAGCTTCTGCTCAGCGTTACGTCTGAACTGCTACAAAGAAATTCAGCTAATGCTATTTGAAATAGCTTGTGCACGATAAGCTCAAAACTCTACCAAAGATACAGCTTTTCAGCTACCACGCTCAAAAGAAAGAAAAACATATCAAATAATACCTAGCTACTTTTCAAAGCAAAGCTGGCTTCAGAAAAATGGAGTATTTCAACCGTTAATCATATTTACATTCCACAAACAATATTTGCTATCGTAATTCAGGAATGAAAAGTCATGCTATCTCACTGGTCCTACATGAATTTTTTTTATACCAGTGGACCCCTGCGTGAAAAAATTCACGCAAGAATCTATATTTTTGCCTAATATAGGCCGGTGTGGTGTCTTCTATTCTCTGACTTGTTTATTTCCTTCATTGATCCTCTGTCGTGCTCCCATCCTTAAGTCCTCTGTTTTCTGACCTGCCGTTTGCACATTTTCCCGCTCACGCTTATCAGCAGTTCTTGTTCTCTTCTGTAACCTCTCTGTTCCAAGTCTCTCTTTACACTCTCGCAAAGACGCTTCATCTCTCTCCATTGGTAGCACGTCTTCGTTCTTGAGACTAGTAGTTTTGTTCTTCTTCTACGTTCCTTATCCTCCTTCTTAATTAAACGTGCGTCTTCCATGGTGAGAAACAGATTTAAAATCTTCAGTAAAATACTGCAATAAACTTAAATGCAATTCCAGTCAGCTTATGTGCAATATGTGAGCGTTCCGTAACTATGATACACTCTTTGAGACTCAAATATCTGCTTCATTATAGTGCTGAAATCTTTGGCCTATGAAGCAAAATCTGCTGCGTCAAAGAAGGTCTGTAAGCGAAAAGAAAAGTAAGAATTGTCTACTGCCCGTGAAAATCATCTCGTGGGCGCTCCGTTGATCATCTACTAAAGTCATACGTCGTGACCTGAGAAAAAATATATATATATAATCGGACACCAGAAGCTGCGTACATATTGGTCCGATTTCAAGAAGTGTTTCAAGCAAGAAGTGTTTTCAGATAAAGCCATAAGGATCCCACTACCACCATCTTCTGCAACTTGGGCAGTGGTTATCGATCTCCATGGCAACGGAACTTGATTACGATATTTGCAACCTGGCCTATATTTCGCCTATCTATTTCTTCACGATGCAGACACGAAATATGTAATAGATACATGAAGCATTTTATTATCAGTACTATATAATAATTCACGTCGTGTTTTTATTTATTTATTTATTTATAACTGTATTTATATCTTTCCTGTCACGCTCTATAGGAATAAGATAGGAGAAAACTCAGGTGCCGAAGACGGTATCTTCGATACGGAGGTCGCACCTGGGCGCTCCAGCTGAGGGACCTGAGCCTGCCTGCTTGACCGTGTCTGAGCATGTTCAGTGTTAAACGGTGCTACGGGTGATGTTACTTCACTACGCCTCATAATATATATCCATTTTTTTAGGTAGAATGCTGAATTTTCATTTAAGAAGTCTTCTGAACAGTAACAAGCACAGGAGACTGCGGGGATTTTCCTGAAATGCTAATTTTCTGCCGTCATTTATAATGACAGCTCGGGCCACTATACTGTGCCGAGACATTAGTGTTTGCACAGCTCTATTTTTTATGTACTTTAAAAAAATTAAGGACTGCTTCAGGATAATTAATACAGGAAGTTTTTATAACTTATATATAATAGAATAACTAAACAGAACAGTCAAATGTGCACTTATAACAAGAAAATTTAACACAAATGAAAGTAATGAGGGTCAAAAGTATTTTACCAAAATAAATATGATGTTGAGTCTATGATATTTAAAAGTATAATTTGAATAAATTAGTTTTGGAAATTATTCTAGAACGTTCACGAAACGTCTCGAAACAAATGCAATGTAAACAAACCACAGCCGGCGCAATCATTACCTCTCTAGACCTCGTTGAAGTCGCGCACACTTTCACAACAACGCCCAAAGTTAAAGAAATCCCTGAAGCTACTCCAAAACGGATAATTCAACTTCGTAGTGAGGGATTAACTTATAGAGTAATAGCAGAACGTGTCAATGTTCCTTTTTCAACGTTTGGAGCAATCGTCCGCAAGCATCAAGTGGCTGGGGCGGTCTCCAACCTGCCAGGAGCTGGAGCTCCACGTAAGATCATGGGTCTTCCTCGGCGCTACATGCTTCGTAAGGTCACTAATGACCCCATGACACCTCGTGCTGACTTTCAGAGTGAACTGGCGTCTCAGGGACTGCATGTCAGCAAGAAAACTATTGTTAGGGAAATGAACCGTACTGGCATTCGTTCTTACACTCCTCGCAAAACTTTTCTTACAGCAAAACATGTCAAGAGGCGCTTAACATTTGCCAAAGACCACCTTTACAAGTGAAATGAGTTTTGGGAAGGGGTTATATGGTCTGACGAAACTAAAATAAAACTTTTTGGCCGAAACGAAGCTCGGCATGTATGGAGGAAACGTAGTGCTGCCTATGACCACAAGAACACCATCATCACCGTGAAGCATGGAGGGGGCAGCATCATGGTGTGGGGATGCTTTACTGCCCATGGTGTTGGGGATCTTCATATCATTGATGGCAAGATGAATGGTTTCATGTACAGGGAGATATTAGAGAAGAAGATGCTTCCAAGTGCCAAAAAATTCTACGGACGGCGCAGGTGGACCTTCCAACAAGACAACGGCCCCATGCATACTTCGAATTTAACGAAGAATGGTTTCAAAAGAAGAAAATAAATGTTCTTCCATGGCCTAGCCAGTCACTGGACCTTAATCCAATAGAAAATTTGTGGCGTCTTTTCAAATCTGGTGTCCACAAACGGTGTCCCAAAAAACCTTACTGAATTAAAGGTTATCTGCATGGAAGAATGGAAAAAGATACCATCAAGTGAATATGAAAAGTTAATTTCCAGCTATAACAATCGTCTCCATGCTGTTATTGCCAATAAAGGTCACGCCACCAAGTACTAATTTCATAATTTTTTTGGTCAAATACTTTTGTCCCTTATTACTTTTGCTGGTGTTAAATTTTCTTGCTATAAGTGCACATTTGACTGTTCTGTTTAAATATTCTATTATATAGCTATATGTTATATAAACTTCCTGTGTTAATTATCCTAAAACAGTCCCTGAATTTTTCAAAATACATAAAAAATAGAGTTGTGCAAATACTTATGTCTAGGCACTGTATATATATATATATATATACACATATAAACACGACGTGAATTATTATACAGTACTGATTTGGCGTTGTAGCTTTCTCTTCAAGTATTTCACGGGCACTGGGCAGTAGACAACTATTTCATCTAGCTCACTGTCTTTATCTGAGAGTGCATATTTCGCTTCAGAGGCCGAAATTTTAGCACTTCAGTGAAGCAGAGAGTTGAGTTTGGACGAAGGTATTATGGATACGGAGCACTAACATTGCATATAAGCTGACTGGAGGGGCATACAAGTGTACTGCAATGGTTTAAACGAAGACGTTCTATCAATGGAGAGATGAAGCGCCTATGGGGCACAGTGGCAAGAAAGACTTGAAGCAGAAGGGTTAAAGAAGGAAAATAAGAGCTGCTAATAAGCGTGAGGGGAAAAATGTGGAAACAGCAAGTCAAAGAAGAGAGCAAACATATCGATTACTGTGTGAATATTTTCACGCACGGGTCTACTAGTCTACAATATAATAAAGACCGATGTGTATTTATATGCTTGTTTATTGATCCATTTTCTGTCACGCTTTAACAAAACAGGCGAATATTAGCCCAGGTTGAAGCTGTTACGGGGTGTGGTTTATTGTGGGCATAACTATAATCAATAATGAGAATAATAATTGAATGATTAAATGAACGATCCAGTTGATCATTCACGGAAATAGCACAAGACAGGATTGTGCCTATCAAAATAATATAGAAAAGAAAAACATAGCAAGTTAGACATGTCCCCAAGGGGCGAGGTATTCCCCAACCTACCTAACTAAAAGACTTAGCGATTGGATATCATACGGCAGCTGGATCAGTAAAACACACGTAAAGATCTCACAATATACTGGAAAAGAGCATGGAAATTTAATACAAAGAGGAACCATATGAAAGCAAGAATTAATAAGCTGTTTTGATACTCTTATATGCAAATTTTGAATCACCACTGATACCTGTTATAATTGAACACTTCGCAAGTACTCTGGAGATATATCTATATGTAACTTCGATCGCAAATATTTGAAAGTTTGAGTACCATCAGAGACACAAATTATCAGTCGAAATATTGAACCAGGTGGCAAAAACGGTGCTCTCGGACAGCGAAGATGTAATACAATGCATGAATACAAAAATTTTTTCACATCGATGCTGTGTTTACGAAAACTCCGGGAAAAAGACCACGCGCTAGCTAAGCAAGTTATAACCATTCATTTAGTAAGACATTCCAATGACCACCGTCTTCAATTCCAGACGCTCAAAATTATGTTTCAATAGAAACTGTATGTATACTCTAGCAGAAATATAGTAGCACGTATCATATATTTAAGTTATGAATGCATTGTAATGTTAATTTATCTTAATCATTATTATCTAAATTATACACTAAGGGCATTTTCGGATGTTGCTTATTTTTTTGTTTTTCTTAAAGTGCAATAATAGTAATGAAGCTTCAATTATGTACATACATTTACATATCACTAAGCTTAAGACTTTGCAGAATAAACATTTTCTGTCGGTTTTTCTGCAATAACTCCTCTTCTATCAATGCAAAAATGCTCCAATAATGGTTGGCTAATATCACCGATTACACTCTCACGTCGTGATATAACCCTACCAAATGAGCTCACTTGATCATAAAATACACGTAAACATGTGAATTCTATCACTCACTACGGGAAACTTTGACCAGCAGAGCGGCATACTGGAGGGGCAACCTGTAATTCTCCCTGGGTGCACGTTAAACACTCAACTTCCGGACACAAATAGTGTTCCATTCTTCCTATTAAATACACAATCTCCGGACACAAATAATATTCCATCTACCTATCCGCTGCGAAATACACACCAAAGTGCAGAACCGTAGCCTTCTGGCGGACTCCTCTTGATCTCTTCCAATAATCATCTTGCGCTCGAATAGTCGCTACCTACTGGAGAAAGACTTCGCTTATCTTTGAAACTTCATTGGTCACGCGCGGCAATCTCTGCTCACAGCAGTGCACCGTAGCTGGGCATTTGATGTTAATATACAAGTGCCATAGCACCGCGGCGGTGTTGAAACATCATGCACTCCAAAATGCATTTTAGTTTTACTTAGATATTTTAGGGGCACTCAGTCTTCCTAAATGGAAGAAAGCTACACAATCTGTAAGTGTGGTCTAACACAATGTTCGCCGGGCTGAATTGCATCAATTGTTGCACGGGAAAACTCAGCGCGGCAATGCTGGACACTCACATAAACAGGTTTAGGTTCGTGTAACTACATGGAATCACTTTAGAATTATTCTTCTCTACGGGCATAACTAGCAATCACAATACGATGGCAAGAGGCTGCAACTGGTCAACTAAGGGAACTTGTCAATTATTCTTGGGACAAGATGCACAATCTGAAGGTGCTGTCTAACACACTGTTCGCCGGGCTGTTAATTCAATCACTGAACCCAAAATCAGGATGGCAATGCTCAACACAACACACAACAGATGAAGGTCCGTGCAATATAGCGGCACTTTAGATTAATTCACTCCGCGAGCAAAAGGAAAGAAGTTCTGGTATTGTACACATTTGCTGTTAGATCATGTACGACACTGGGTAAATTCTGCGTGCCGTGCCTGTAGCTCACTGGGACTTTGAGCTAGAGGGGAAAAGTATAGGCGTATTCCCCCAAATAGCAGAGGCACGAGGCGCCTCGCCCCCAGCAGAGGAGGGCGAGGGAGCACGAAAATGTGTGCTCGCTCTGAGCTCTAAGCTATCACTAACTATGTCTTACAAGCAACACTCTACATTCTAAGGACTGCCCAGCACCCTTCTCTCACTTGTGTCTTGGTCCGAGACTACAGTTTGTTTACGCTATTGAGTCGCGAGCCGAATTATGAACACACTCGCTTGTTTCAAAGGCACTAAATCTCGTGACATTGAACAGATGCCTGTACCGCCTTCAACGGCTTTTCGCGTCGAATATTACACATTTGTGGGTATACGTAGTCGTGCAAATCTATATTTATATATGTACATATTTTTCCTCTTTTTTTGTGAATCCATGTTTTCGTAACAAAGGCATTGGCCGTCCTCTCAAGTTCCATTGAAAACTGATAGGTAAAAAATAAGCCGCGTTGCTGATGATGGCAAACTGGTGCCCGTGTAAGGCCGTCAGTCAACCGACCGGATGCAATGGTCAGGTGAGAGCCACACCTCGCCCGCCTTGTGCAACGGTTGGTATAAAAGCGCTGCACACCTGCCCGCGCCAGCTCAAAGCTCATACGCAGTACAGCTCGTACGTGTTAGACGCAAACTGTCTAGCTATAGACGTCACATCATACTGCGTACCTAGCGCTATACAAGGTACCTCGACGTCCACTGTATAATCATATCAATACAGGAATCAGCACTTGAGATGTGGTCTCATTCCACCTTGTACCTTGCACCCTGCACTAACGTCTGGCCATGGTAGAACTTCATCAGGCGATACCACCAATCACCAGTATACTATCCAGGTCCCAGTGGCGCTGTAATATAATGGTGGCCAGTATGGGGATTGGGTGTGACAGTAGTCACTGCACTTGGTCCTGCCGGTTTGTGATCGGCCATATTGTCTACTGCTTGATACCTAGGTGTACTTATACGACCACTTTGCGTTATGAACTTGGTAGTTCGAATGACTTCCTCGTCAGATGAGTCACTCATTTATTTTTGCAGAACAACGTGGTCGGTAAAGGTATAATTTGGCTTTTTCACATCCAGTAATAACCTCTACACTGATATGCACTTGTATTAGTAGTAGTATGTAGCAATACTACTCTCAAATATATAGTGAAGTTTCCAACACAATCAAATATTGCAAATATTTATCGTAAATCCAGTCACTGACGTACTATACCAATACTATTATAATTGGTCTACACGCTTGCATTGTTTGGCTAATCGCACGTACATCTACGTCATTACAGCTTAAAAATATGTTCACAATACTGCTTACCAGTTATACAGCAACAGACTGCTATCCCAGAGATTGCAGACGACTTGTGGCTGCCCTTGAGGCGACAATTAACAATGATCGAATTTGACAAGCTAGGTGAATGAGTAGATTCGCAAGAACAGCAAATAAGGAACACCTTAAATAAGCAACGGCTCGAATACTACTGACTGCTGACGCTCCTAGCACTTCTCTGCAATGCTTAAGGCGTGACTAGCTCACGTGATCGGCTGGGCACATCCGGTTGCTGTGCTTTTACCTTCGATGCAATGGCTGCACTGGCTGATACGCAACTTATAAATAAAATGCTTTTAGAAAGCGTGCAACAATGGATCTACTTAGCTCAGTTCCGTCGAGGCTGTCTGCAGCTGAATCCAAATGTTGAGACGAAGTTGGCGTTCAGGGCTCATCGAAGTCGCTTGCACCCACGTAGAAATGAACTGTATCGTGATTGGCGTCGAACTTCTTGGCACTTCTCACACGGTCACACCGGACGTAGTATTGTTTGTTTGTTTTAAGAAGCGGTCGTACTCCGTGTTGTAGCTGTATTCTGCTGCACCGTTTACTTGGTTGAACTGGTCACAGGCACTTAGAGCAAATTCTACTGCACCATTCACTTGATTGAACTGGTCACAGTAATTGGTGATTAACTGTTGAATTCTTCTTCGCTGTAGATGAAATAACAGTCTCTCCCTCCTTGAAATAGATGACTTGCACTTCGAATAGATGGCCCACCGTATACTGGCCACCATTATATTACAGCGCCTCTGGGACCTGGATAGTATACTGGTGATTGGTGGTATCGCCTGATGAAGTTCTACCATGGCCAGACGTTAGTGCAGGGTGCAAGGTACAAGGTGGAATGAGAACACATCTCAAGTGCTGATTCCTGTATTGATAT
>LQNS02000223.1:4644120-4654181 GCA_001587735.2 Parhyale hawaiensis
CAATATTTGTGACTGGGCCTAATTACTAGGTTGAATTTTGGCTACTCTGTTTGTACTTGTAAGCTTGTAAGCATATTTTGTGAACCCATTGTGTTCTTAATAAAAGTTAATTATTATTATAAGCCGGCGAAATATGCCATTATAAGCCATACGTAGGTGCCCAATGGTCTTCTGCTTAAAGTTCGACCAAAGCGAGTTACAGTACATAGGCTAACAATAGCTACGAAACAACTGACACTTGACCTCTTCAGAGCAGTGNCAGATAAGAGAAGTTACTTACATAATTGAGCTCTACGCCATTGAGATATGTCACTTTATCGGCCGGCAGATTTGTTTTTTGTTTCCTAGGTTTAATGTACATGCAGACAGTTTTCACAGTATTAAATTCAATGCAAAGTTTACTAGCTTCATTTTCACAAATTGTAACTAGCTTTTGGAGTCCGCTGGAATGGGGAGCAGTAAGAACCATGTCATCAGCATAGCTTAACGCATTTACTGCCTTACCATTAATATGGCACCCTACTCCGGCTGCGTTCAGTTTTGTATGAACCTAACCTTGCCTCTCCAAACCCTAACACAAACCAGCATTTCTACTTTTTCTATCGGAAAACGACATAGTTATTTCCGTAGATTTGCTCGTGCCGTTAAGTGTAATTTTTTCCCATTACAAGTATTGGGGTAAACATGCTTATTGTCAACTATAGTTGAAAACTATAAGCGTTTAACCCTCCAATAGATTAGATAGGCAGCGGTAAATGAACCAAAGGCCCATTCCCAGAGAGCCAGCGGGACTTACGTCCCGGCCCTGCATGCTCTATTGCCAATATGTCAGTATTGTATGGATGACTCAGGAAAAAAAATGAAGAAAAAAATGGGGAAAAAATCTCAGCCAAAGAGACGATCCTGCGAACACGCAAGCCCGATTTATGGCTGCTGATTTGCGGAGCTTAAAGACGTCAAGTTAGTTGGGGCAGAAGAGAGAAGATTTTTGATGGATTAAGCTGGCCTCCGAAACATTAGCCATTAAGAGTTTGTACCTCCTGGAGGAGGTGTTCTAAGCTGTGGAGGGTGTCTCTGCCAATGTTTGTCAAGACAATTTCTAAACGCGTTGACTGTTTCCGCACCAACAACATCGGAGGGGAGTCTATTCCAGATGTTCACTATGAAATGTGGAAGAACTGCTGGTTTAAGGTTGTTCGTCGAGCTTTATGCTTTCGTTTTTGAACGTTTCGCAGGCGAGCATCATTAACGTCTCTCTCCAAAAGTCCCGATGCTGATACGTCTCTGAAATCATTCAAATACGTCAAGTTCCTATTAGTTTCCCCTTGAGTCGCGTTTGCGATAGATAAATCGGGCCCACTTCCCGTAGGCGACACTCATATGGCTTGTTTCGCAGCTGAAGTATCAATTTCGTTGCTCTGCGTTGGATTCTTTCTATGTAATCGATATCTTTGCACCGACTTGGCAACCAAAATTGAACACTTAATTGTAAATGTGGGCTCACTAGCGCCTTGTACAAGAGAATGATGATGTCCTTGGAATTGAACTCGATATTACTGGTGATGAATTCCAGTACTCTGCTTGTCCTTTTTTTAAATCTTGTCAACTTACTGACAGTGTTGTAGTTTCTTTGTAATAGTTATTCCCAAGTCACGTTGTTGGGTAACAGCTAACAATTCTGTCCCGTTTATTTTTAATCGATTTGAGGGGTTCTCCGGCCCCACGTGTATTACTGACCATTTATCGACATTAAAGGTCATCTGCCACGTTGTGCTCCATTCCACGATGAGGTCAAGGTCTTGCTGGAGCTCAGCTCTTTTCCTGGCCGGATGACATAGTTTACTACCTATCACCTACAAATTTACTGATTTTACTATGGATATTAAGATCAAGATCATTGATGTAAATTATGAACAGAAGTGGGCCAAACACGCTGCCTCGTGGAAACCCGAATGACACCGGCGTCCAGTCGCTCGTCTCTCCTACAAGCTCCACTCGCTGCTACCGAACCGTGAGTCATGCCCGGAACCAACGTGAATAGCTTCCTTGGATGCCATGGGTCTTCCTTCTTTCTGCAGTAATTTACAAAATGTATCGGGTACAGCTGCAAAACTCAACAGATTTGATTATGGCCATGTCCTTGAAATATGTCCTTACTAAGGACCGATCCATGACTTATATTCCACATTTCCCCTATTTTCCAGCCATTTTTGGCGCGGCGGATGAAGATTCACGACACGTGCGGAGTGCATAATCTACACGGGATGCCGGCTCTCATTGCTGGAGTCGCTGGTGCAATTTACTGCGCTCTCGCTACTGAAGATGTCTATGGAGTGAGGTAAGTGGTGCATTAGCTAAAGGCAATTTTCTCCCGGAAACAAAATTCTACGAGGAGCTGAAATATGCTCGCAAGGTTATTCAGTTTCTAAGTGTTTCTCTCGACATCTTTCAATTCTGCTGACCGATTTATGGAGACGTTACCGAGGAGAGATAGAAAATGCTGCAAAACCCCAATGAACATACCGTGCAGTGCGAGCACAAACTATGCGAACCACAACGTCAACACTGCATCTGTGTTATGTTTCAAAAACTAGTCACGTCGTGAGTGATGATACTTTGACATACTTCCATGTGCTCATTATGGTAATACCAATGTTAGTTCATAATATACGATGCAACTTACTCCTAAGAACAACACTATCCAGTCAAAATAATTGAGCGTTGGCTATGTCGAGTCCTTATATCAACTCAGCTCTAAAGTAGTTACCGAAGTTGAGCAGGCAGCAACGTGTCTGAAATGAAGCCTTAATTGGACGCTAAAATCGCAACTTTGACTGCACCATCAATTTATGTTCCAACTAATGAAATTCCCATCCCATTTATACTTTCTGAATCAAGAATATCTACTGAACCGAGAACCAGCGTAATACACCAGTCTATAAGTAACGCTGTAATAGGTGTATCTGGGTCGGCATTACTGAAAATTAATACTAAAATTGACAGCTTTCAACAAGAAACTGTTACTAATGCGGCGATGGTGCAAGGTGAAGCTGCTGATAATATTATTTCTTTCAAACTTGTAAAAGTTAGCAGTGCGAAAAATAATTAGTTTGTTGATGGTGTATGTACTGCGCTATCTCCAAATTTTCATCGCACCTCTCCTGATATTCATTGTACTATGTGAGACGAAGTAAAGAAAGATCTTCGTATTCAATGTGTCTCAAACGATACTACAACTAAGCTATGAGTTCTACCTGCCATCAAGGAAGTGAAGCCACAAAACGTCTACGACAGCGAATATCTTATCCGCGAGCTTCTATTATCTGTCAACTTCGTTCTCTGAAGAAGGAATATCTTTCTTTGCTAAGAGCGTATTTGATTACCGAAGCATAATATATTACAGTGATCTTAGGCCAATATTAGGTAATAAGAGTAGCGACTTGAAGCACCACAACTAGAACCGAAACCAATCAACATGCGGGTATCTCCTGATTAGTTTCATTAGGTATTCTGTATCGTGTGATGACAGCGTCTCCATCTTTTTTATTTCACCATGAAAAGATAACAATTTCCTACATTTTGTCGGTCAGCGAGCTAATATAAATGACTTTAATAAAAGAATTATCAAATTTACTACAAACGCATTTCCAAGTACAGCGGCTCGTGGCGTAAGACCATCACCCGTAGTGGGGGGGAGGTAATTCAACGCCTTATTTGTGATGGCTAGCTAACTCAAGTTTTTTTTAGAATTTTTTCACTTTTCAGTCAACCCATCTGACTGTCTGAAAGAAATGTTATGACTTAACTCTTTCTACCTTTTTTTGAGTTTACAGGCATCAAAATTGAATGCCGTCATTTTTGATGGCCAGCTAACTCTATTTTTTTTTGCATTTTCACATTTAGGTAAACCCACTTGAACCCCTACAAAAAATTATGAACATTTGCACCACACCTCCCTCTTCTGGGTGGAGAGACAAACAAACTTATAAATGTGCAAGTTTCGTTAAGCCAAAGAAGCCTACAATTTTCTTAAGTTTCTGGCTTTCTCTTTCGACATTTCGATACTTCCACTTGACTTCCAAAGTGCATACGTTCAGGATGATGAAAGAGAGCCATTGCATTAAATTAGCGGTGGGTGTCATATTGAATAAGACGGGCAGCAACGTTTTGAACTTAATGCGTTCATAATTATGCTAAGACTGGAACCTTGAAGCCTTCCGGACATGTCAAGGAGTGAGTTTAGGGTTCTCAGCTAGTGATTATATATAGAGAAGCGATAGACAGAAGAAAGGCAGGTTCCAAAACTCCTGCAACTATTATAAATTTTTGTAACAATTGTGCGTAATAAGTACAGTTCTAAACTGAACTAAGTAGTAAAAATATTTTTAAATATTTTCTTATAAACATTTGACTTAAGATTCCGTATTGGTGAACACGAAAGGAAAAAGTTCTTAACAAGACTTACAATTATTAATATCCTACCTCATCCTTAATCTTGTCCGTTAGCGTGGGTTTGTGCTCCTTAATGCAGATCGAGGGCCTCCAGGATCAGCAGCTCCTGTCTTGAGCTGCCACGACAGAGCACCTAACGGAGTCCATCAGTGGCTCAGCTGGCACTCCTGTTATTTGGTGAGTTTCCTTAAGGTAGGAGAGAACTGAACGGTGCTGTCTGAAGCGGTCGGNAGGAGAGAACTGAACGGTGCTGTCTGAAGCGGTCTGTGAGGGTCTGCTCTGTGTAACCAATATACGTATAGCGAGAATTACATTCTCTGTGGTTGTACGTATATTGGTACACGACGTTGTGTTCCTGAGTAGGTCGATGCAGATTATTCCTTATGAAAAGGCTCTTTAGTTTCTTTTCTTATAGAAAATGAGCAGTTTGATTCTGAGGTCGTTTTGAAATGCAACTACATTTGATTGTAATATGTTGTGAAGGTGTCGCTGCTCTTGCTTGTAGTTTAATGATTTTTGCGATTGAAAAAAGAAATTGACGGCCGATGCTGTAGCGGGTTGATTGTGGCTGCTGCTGTTACGTTTCGGATAAATTTGGGAACGGTGTTGACAGTGACGGCCATAGTGAAATTGTTGTTGGTAAATAATTGTTTGATACGGCTGACTTCATTGTGAAATGGTGTCCAGTTGTTGCTCATACGGTACGCTCGGTGAAGTAATGTAGAGAGAACGCCAATCTTGTCGCGCACGGGCGTAATGCCGCGATAGTCAATGCTATCGCCGTTGTCTCTAGCGCTAGTGAAGACGGATGTTGTTAGTTGCTGTTGTTGTCGTTTGATAATCACGTCTAGGATGTCAGCTTTTGATTCTTCTCTTCTTCGTTGGTGAAAGATATAATAGAGTTCATTGCAAAAATTTCCTTGAGTTCCAGGACTTCACCGGGGCGCACTATCGTCGATCACGACCACTTTGCGTTTACGTAAGCTTTCCTGCACGTGCCACTAAAATAAACACTATCTATGCTAACCTAACCTAGCCTAACCTAACCTACCCTAACCTAACCTAACCTCCCTACCCTAACTTTCTAACCTGACCTTACCTTACCTAACCTAACCCAACTCAACCCAACCTAACCTTGCTAACCTTACCTAACCTTACCTACCGTTAACTAACCTAACCTAAACTTACCTAACCTAACCTAACTTTACCTAACCTAACGTAACCCAACTTAATCAGCGATACAGCAAACAACGCGGCGCGCCAACTTGAATGCCGCTCACACGCACACGATCTGCGTACACAAACACGCACAAAAACCGGTCGTGAACGACGATAGCTCGACCGGGGCTATTCACGACGAGGAAACCGTCATGAACGTAAAGGGTGTACAGCAAGGGTGCCTTTACAGGGAAGCGTTCAAGCATTTTGTTTTCTAATTCGCTCATATAAAAATTCTAAATTTATCAGCAAAGTAACAGCAGCAGCAACAATCAACCCAGTACAAGAATCGGCCGTTATTTTATTTTATTTATTTTTTCAATCGCAAACGTCGTCGAACTACAAGCAAGAGCAGCGACACCTTCACAACATACTACAATAAAATTTAGTTGCATTTCAAAACGACCTCAGAATCAAACTGCACATTTTCTATAAGACAAGAAACTAAAGAGCCTTTTCATAAGGAATAATCTGCATCGACCTACTCAGGAACACAACGTCGTGTACCAATATACGTACAACCACGGAGAATGTAATTCGCGCAATACGTATATTGGTTACACAGAGCAGACCCTCACCGACCGCTTCAGACAGCACCGTTCAGTTCTCTCCTACCTTAAGGAAACTCACCAAATAACAGGAGTGCCAGCTGAGCGTGACTACCTGAGGCAATCCACGAGACAGCACCGTCGAGTTCTGTCCTCGACGACTAGGACCTCGCCCTCTGCATTAAGGAGCACAAACCCACGCTAACGGACAAGAGGAAGGATGAGGTAGGATATTAATAATTGTAAGTCTTGTAGAGAACTATCTTCCTCTCATGTTCACCAATGCATTATCTCAAGTCAAACGTAGGTAAATGAAATATACTTACTGCTTTACGGCAGCGAGGCACTAAGCTGCCATTACCAGACGTACAACAGGGACCGTGATATAAAGATACTCTTTGACTTGTGCTTGTGAGGAGTGTATTAAGAACTTATTGCCACTTGCTACCATCTACGATTGGGAATTATATGAGGGAAATTTTAAAAAATCAAGATCCTGCTTATCTCTGGAATTATTATTACAATTTATAAGCAACACTTTCGGACTCTTGCTGGCGTTATTGCGGTTCAATGCTCACAACACCAACTGTCACTGATGTCACACAACTGACGTAGCTATCACGTAACCCGACAGAGGGCCCTTCAAGCCTCGCTATCGGTTCGTGATTACGAATGCTCGTGACGTCACTCAGGTAAATTGGTGCAAAAAAGGCCGGTGTGGAAGTACCTCCTTTTAATTTAACGTGGGTTCCAGTCTTAGCATGATTATGGAAGCGTCAAATTCGAAACATATTACTCCCCTCATATTCAGTATGACACCCACCGCAACTTTTATGCAATGGTTGTCTTTCATTTTGCTGAACGTATGCACTCGGGAAGTCAAGTCGAAGTATCGAAATGTTAAAAGAGAAAGCCAGAAACTTATAAAAATTAGAAGGCATCTTCGGTTTAACTGAACTTGCATAGATAATGATCTGCCGCTCCGATACACGAGTATACATACAAATATACATAAATCTTCAACGAAAATATTTTCACAGCTTTTCGCTTTGCTTGCGGGTGACTTATATACTTAAATGTTCAACAAAAACATTATCACCTTTCTCACTACCTTCGCGGGTGATAGTTATTGTACTTTATATTCAAAATATGTGAAGATATTTCCAGTGATGGAAACAATAATTCAGTCTCTGAAGATGAGACTTGGCTGACGTCTGAAATAAATCTTATGTTATAACTGCATGATTCTTATCAATAGTGATTATCGTAATCGTCAAGGAGGCGGTATATCACAATTATAAAAACTTTATTAAAAGCGATTATTTCATAATTTATGTAGCATGAATAATATAGACAAAGTGATAAGTGCTGTGATAAAAATAAGCAATGACTTCTTTTAGGGAGTTTCTAAAGAGGGCTTAGCGATAAATATAATTATGCTAACACGTATACGGTAGATCAGTATCTTTCGGCTATATCAATATATAGTAAGGTTATCGCATGAGGAGACCTTGATGTAACATTTACTTTGTCCGCTTGTCTCATCAACGATAATTTTTTTCCTACTGTTACCAATCAATAGGGTAGATCAGACCCTGTCGGTATTTCTCTCTATTTTATACGAAGCTTGCTGGCATTCTGGCTCCTAAACTCAGTGTAATTTTCTGGCACATGATTCGGTAGTGAAGTTTTCCTCGTTGTTGGCGCACTGGATATATTACACCCATTCCTGAAAGTTCCGCCTCGCCAAATGTAGGCAGTAACTTCTAACACTGACACCAATCTTGTCAAAGGTGTTTGAAAAATTGGTAGCATACACATTGACTCGCTTTGCTGGAACGACTGAGGTGCTACCACCGGTTTAATTTGCGTACAGAAAGAACTTGGGTTGGTGTGATGCTCTATTGCATGGTATAATAATGTACAGGTAGCCCCACATACGTCTCCGACTCCGCCCCCTTTGCTTCTGTATAAAAATCGTATTTTTATACTAAGAGTTTTGGTGCCGTCAAGAAGCAGGGAACTATGAATATATTTCTGCACTCTTTCATTTGTCTAAAGGTGAGAAACCATGGGTCGACCTTATATGCAAGATAAATTATTTTTCAAAAGAGGGAATAGCTAGCGTAGACAGGAGGGGCAGAGCTCAAGCTGTAGGGACGCGAACGGCAACAAACCAAGGGAAGGGGCGCGGGCTATCCTTATTCCTTGTCCGTTGACGAAAACAAAATAAACAAAGGGAGAGGGAGGCAGGTTGTCCCAGGCGTAGCGGGCACCCTCCAATGCCACCACTACCATGCTGCGGGAATACAAGACGAAGCAGGACAATTTTTGCTTTTAGTACATTGTCACTCCTCTGTCTGGGCACATAAGTAAATGTTTATAAACTGGTTCTGGATAGGCAGCAGGTTATCTAATGTAGAAGCGTGTCTCGGGGAAAATAAAATTTTAGATGCACCATGACGTTAATTCTATACAGTAAATTCAGGGGGCAAGAGGTTTTGATACACGGTTAATAGACCACGTATCTATTCAAGGTATTTACGGCTGAACTTTGCGAATACTTCATATTAAGGGGTATACATGATGAATTTTTGGCTGATATTTTATGCAATTAATATACTGTGAGTTAGTTCTGATATTATGCAACAATGAGAGTGATTATAGGCTCCTGAAATAAAAGCGGCAATCCATTGCACAGGGGAAAATTCATTGGGATGTCTTTCTTCGTATTTTTTGGCAAAGCCCGATACTTATATTCGGTGTGAAAAGAAATGTAACGCGTTAGGATTATAAGATGCTTTAAACAGCAATAATTCAGCTCGTGCAATAGTTTTATGAGGGAAAAGGTTCAAGATCGACCATAGCTTGGATGACGCACGAGGAGGTGCGACAACAAAACAGGAGTACAGAAGAGATGCGTGCAGCAACTCTACCGCACAAGAACGCTGCAACCTCCCGGGCAGAGAAGCTACAAGCGCCCGAGGAAGGGTAGCGGAGAGGGACGGTAAGCCTCCCTCAGTTCCAACGGACGAGAATGGCTGCAGCAACAGAGTCGTAGTCCGAGGGATATAAAAGAAGGATCCTCGCACTTCCTCGACAGACTACCGGGGCTACGGCCCAAAGAACACATCTCAGCCTGGATACCAACACGAGAAGAAGCCCTCCTCACACACACAGTTACATTTTGCGTTCTACGTGACTAGTCGAGCTTTAGGAGTGTTCGACTCCGTAGGGCCCGGTGATCTCACGTTGACTTCTCTGTTTTTCTTGAGTATAGTCAGGCTTTAGGAGTCTTTGATTTCGTAGGGCCCGACCAACGCTCCAAATCTCACACACACATCCCTGAAAACCGTCGAGTTTTAGGAGTCTTTGGCTCCGTAGAGCGTGACGTGTTCAATTTCCCCTTCTACGTGGTTAGTCCAAGCTTTAGAAATCCCCGGATTTCGTAGGGCGCGGACGTACTCTCGTTCTTCTCTCTCGTGTGTTTAGTTGAGCTTTAGAAGTTCTCAGACTTCGTAGGGCACAGCGAATTCACACATCTAAAGCAGGGCTCACACTGCTGCCAACACCTGTGCGCTACAGTGTTGCCAACACCTGTTGGCGAGATAGTCGAAAACACCGTTGCTGTCGGCATCCGTGAAGGTGTTGGTAACACGTGTTCTGAACACT
Organism: Parhyale hawaiensis; assembly: GCA_001587735.2. Taxonomy (NCBI): domain Eukaryota; kingdom Metazoa; phylum Arthropoda; class Malacostraca; order Amphipoda; family Hyalidae; genus Parhyale; species Parhyale hawaiensis. Next base: position 4,654,011 of record LQNS02000223.1, read on the forward strand.
GCTAGTCGGACTACACTCACACTGTCTGCTGGAAGAAAGGTTGGGGTGTTCGAGAGAAAATTGCTTCAGATCAATTCGTAACTTTGCACCGGAAGAAGTTGCTTTATATTTTGATTGCCCAGCATCGTTGATTTGTTATTACATATACTTAGAATAATTTGTGTATTTAAG
>LQNS02000223.1:4654567-4666856 GCA_001587735.2 Parhyale hawaiensis
CAGCAGCGTGGTCTTTGACGTCGCTTCGACGTGGCAACCGCATTTGAAGCAGCACACAAAAGGAGAAAATTCTTCACGTCCATTCGTTACGACTGTGCGTGTCTCAATGATTGCATCTCATGTTGGTAACAGACTCGCGAACACCCCAGCCTGTTTTCAAGAACAGGTGGGTGTTGCCAACACTATTTTCAAAAACACCATGGCTGTTCGCAACAGTGCTGGCAACACAGTTGCCAACACTTTTGTAAAAACGTGTTGGCAGCAGTGTGAGCCCTGCTTTATTCTGCCCCTCAGTGGTCAGTCTAGCTTTAGAAATTCTCGGATTTCGTAGGGCTTGACTGTTTTACTCTTTCTGCACTTCTTTGAGGAGTAGAACGGTAAGAGGATCTTAAGAGGCGGATCAACTGAGAAAAAGAACAAGCCTTGGAGAAGAACGAACACTTTGTTTTGCTTGTGGTTGCCCTTACATTCCCTTTTTCCGTGACCTTGCGAACATATGATTTCGAGGCGATTTTAGATTGTTTGGTTGAGTATTACAATGCGTGTAGTTAGATTTTTCTGGAAGGGATATCAAGATATTTCATATTCGTCAGAAATAGAAGTACTGAGATAGAGTGTTCGAGTATAGACGGAGATCGAATAGAGAATCCTCAAATAGTCGTGATCTTGAATGTACAACGCATTTCCGTGTAGTTTCTAAATAAAACTCGTATTAATTCCAATGTGTTTACTTTCTCTTTTCCACCCTTATTTGCAAATCTGCGCAGTTCATCTATGAGAGACCCTCGGCCAGTTAACGCTACCAAAAATATTTTGCATAAATGAATACTGAAAGGGTCACATCAATTATCCACAAAAATAAATGAATTAGGAAAACCCAAAAATATACACCTGCGAGCCAGCTGTGACGTAATCTGGAGACCAAAACTTGGTCGTCCACTATAGTCTCCATCTACGGTTTTCTTTTTCTCATTGATTAAACGGTCTTTTTTATCACAACATATCACCAGTGCAATTAAAATGTTGTGATGAATTCTAAAAATCCTACATAGCTTCTGCATACCTGCATAGCAGAGGATTTTCTGCTGTTTGCGAAATGCATTGTTTCACCGCAACCAACGAGTATAAAAATAACCAGAGGCATATTATGGAGCGCGAACCAAATATACATATAATTTTCAAAGACTAGTAGTTCCTTAATAGATGTTCTAACAGCCAGAAATGATACTCATTCGGAACTCTATACCAGGGGTTTTTACCTATTTACTTAAGGATGCATTTCCTTCGAGCCTCCCTTAGTTTTCATAAAAATGTGGCGCTTACGTAGGGTGAGGCAGATAAAACGTTACTGGGAAAAATAAGGCTTTACTGCGTACGCTTTCCCTCCCCCAGGGGGGCGCTCCCCCTAGATAAAGGACCACTGCTCCATACATCAACTCCAGGACAAATTAGAAAGGGACATTTGAAACACTTTTCGGCAGAAATAAGCAAAAGAGGCAATTTTTAAATTTGAATAGGTTACCTCCAAAACAGTTCTTTTTCTTTTATTTGATAAATGATGTTACGTTAAACTTCATGTCCGAGCTTCTAGGTTGTAATCCCATGATGCGGTAGTTCACAGATAAAACGTAAGAGAAACTCGTTAGTGTAAATTTGTAATTTGAAAAGTTGGAAGGAGTAAAACCATTTCATGCATAAACTAGAGCACTCTGAGAGCGCATACTTCCCACAAGCGAGTCAACGGTAGCAAAAAATTCAAATTGGCTCTGAAACCATAATTTTCTTTGTATACACTCCAAAATCTAATCATTCGTGCCTTTTGATAGCAATAACAGCTTGTGCTATTTTCTTGAAGCTCAGTTCATAACTTCCTGAGTTATACTGCTAACAAACGTTATGACAAACATGAGTCAAACATCCAAGGAACGAACCGATTTGCACCAAAATTTAATCATTCATATCTTTTAACATTACTAGCCGCCCACGTAAATTTCATAAATATTCATTCATTATTTTTTGAGTTATTGTGCTAACAACCATAAAAATAAACACAGTGGCAAACGAATGAACGAACCAACGGATCATTACCAAAGTTTGGTCATCTACTCTTTGTTATATACCTAACAATTCACGTTCGTTTCGTCAAAATCCATTTACAACTTTTTGAGTTATAGCATTGAGAAAAACGAGGCAGACAAACAAACCAACTGATGGACATATCTTCACCAAAAGTTGATCATCTGTTCCTCCTAACATACCTAACAATCCCTGAGAATTTCGTCCAAAATCGGTTCGTAACTTTTTCAGTTATCTTGGTAACAGACAGAGAGACACAACGATTACATAACCTCCTTGACGGAGGTAATGAGTTATTGTGGTTGTAGATGGCGTACATATTGAAAAATTATATGAGGAGCAAATCATTCAGTTGAAATTATATTACCCACGACACGCTTCGCCGTAACCTCAGCTCATCAGGTGGGAAGATTGAAGATGATGAATATTTTTTTTGTTGATGTTTTGAAAATTTTATGCGGTTATCAGAAAAAATGTAAATATGATACCGGTTAGACGAAAGCTATAAATGACATTTTCTCATACACAAATGTTTGTTGTTTTTTAAATTAAGTCCATCCTGTTCACTTCAGCTACTGCTCTAAGTACAGACACACAGAAGTGCCGAAAGCGACAGTTTACAACCTGTACGGGTTTCAATAAGTGGCACATATGCATGGTTGACTCCTTTATAATTACGAATCCTACAGCAGGCGTAAACATAAACTTGTTTACCAACCATAGAGTCTTATGCTGTATGTTGCGGAAGCGTTCGATGGGGTTGTAGAATGTTGTCAATATCTCTGGATTTTATTTCTGAGTGCATGTAGCTCATCAGTCGACGGTTGCGAGAGCACATCTATCAGAGTGGTTTCGGGTGTTCTTCAGGATAGTGTTTTGGATCCGTTCTTTTCTGTAATGTACACTAGTAATATGTATAATGTCAATTAATCATGGAATCTAACGTTTCGGCAATATCTTCCATCATTAGAGAAATAAATTTGGTTTACCTATCACCTATCGTCGCTAGTAAAAATTTTCTTTACTTCAATCACAGCTAGAGGGGAGCACAAATGTTATCAGGGAGAAGTCTAAAACGCGAATGACCAAAGTTACTTAGAGGGGTCGGATGTCCCTGCCTGTACAGTCAGAGGATGCGGGATTAGTTGTGGATTGTGTGAGGCGGTGCAGCTGAGGTCATAACATTAAGGCTGGATTTTGTTCTATGGATGTAGAAGGATCCTAATGTAGTGAGCTCAATTGGATTAGAAAATTCTATGATGGCGAAGTCATTTTTGCTGAAGGGATAGTTGTTTTGATCTGTACGGAGGCGGAGAGCTGAATTTATGGGCAACGTAAGTGGTAAACCGTTTTTTGGATTCACCTAAATGTTGGTTAATACGAGCTTTGTAATGTTGCCCAATACTACCTACATATTTGCGAAGCATTTCAACTTCTGCATTGAAATTTGTAGATAACACTTGGCAGGAGAGGTGTGGGAGGCTTGTCTTTGAATGTATAGTATGACTCTTTGGTAAATGTGCTTTTGTATGAAAATTTTAAGGTTATATGTGGGTAAGCTTCAGAGAAGAATGTTCTCAGAGTATTTACCGTACTAGTGAAAGAAGTCTAATTTACGGACAAACGTATTAACAATACCGGGATCAAATAGTTTGCTCAGAAACTACTTGCAATAGTGATGTAAAAAGTGGTGCGGATAACCGTTATTATTAAAAAAAAGTGCGGAGGAAATCTATTTTGCTGAAAACGTAAAGTAAGATGAAGAAAGATGGCATGCCCGAAATAGCTGAGTTTTTATTGCATTAATTTTAAATTGGTGGTAGCAGTTGCTGAAGAATCTTGTCCCAAGGTCTGAAAATGTTGATTCTCTGTAGACTCTAGAGGTCAGTGTTGAGTCTTGATTAGTTATTAGAATGTCGTGAAAAACTAATGAACTGTTTGATTGGTTTCCGGCAGTGAATTTGATATTTGGGTGTTAGCTATTCAAATATTGTAGAAATACGCCAGAATATGTCGGGATTTAGAATATGAGGAAAGTGTCGCTTACAGAGCATTTATAGCGAATCGGTTCGAAGTTACTTGGGCAGTCATTAAGCCAAATAGTTTCATCATGGCATAAAAATATGAGCTAGGGTGGGACCGAGTGGGGAGCCCATGGAAACTCCTTTGATTTACTTGTAGAATCTATTGTCCACAACATACCCGTAGTCGACACAATAGATATAATTTGCTACAAGATTTTTGATAACGCAACCTTAATCTAAAACATAGACCAGCCTACCTCCAGAACTTTCCTTAATTTAGCCATTAAAGGTTTTAACGTTGAGCAATAGGTTATACAAAACTGTAGGCTCTAGCCATCCCTCTCTTAAATTATAACAAGTCCTAAATGAGGGCCTTAAAGGAAAAAAATAAAATAAAAACTGTCTCTCTCAATGCAAGTGGCACTGCTCGTCCTGATGAGTAATCTACAAATCTTCTTAAAACTTATATACCTCTGTTGCAACATCACCTGTTCAACTTCTCTCTCTCCTCAAATCGAAAATTTTTTCACTAATACTAACTAATTTGTTGATACTGTCTTTAGACCCACCAGTTCCGATGAAATAGTAAAATCCAGATGCTGTTAAGTAGAAAGCGATATAAGCATGATGAAATTTAACTTTTTCTAATAATAGAAATTATACATTTCATTGCTGACTCTTTCATAACTTTTTAAACCAGCAGTCAGAGACTTGAGTTTACCCAAATTTCAATGTAAATGATGCTACAAATTATAAACTTCCGTTATCTATTCTGAATAAAAAAAAATTCATTCCAGATCAATGAATTTTCATTCTTACATAATGTAAGATCCAACAAGCATTTTGATTTGCGAACAAAATATAATACTACATTAGCTAGATTTCATCTTATAAAAACCTACTGAAGTGTTTACATACTAAAACACATGGAAAATGTCCATTCCTTAATCTTAGGAAGGCATACGAGACGATCGACAATTCCTTAATGTTGTTTTTTTATGAACTAGATCACTATGGCATTCCAAACGCTGAATGTGCCCCCATTAAAAGTTATTTAAGCAATCGTAATCAAAACGCCCATTGCATTAAAGCCAAATTACGTACCGAATCCACTGATACTGGGTTTCCAAAGAAGTGTCTTGGACCACTGGAATTCAATTTTTTATCAACTATAGTTTTCCTTGGAATGAAATGTGTATTGTTTGCTGATGCTGCAGGGTGCTTCACTAATCGTTCTACCATCGATGCTACACTGTAAGAAAAAAAAATTCCTAAATTTTATGTGAAAGATGTGCAAGCAATAATGCCAACAAAATCCGTAAAATTTACGGGTAATTTTCCAGTAGTGAAAACCGAGGGTGCGGTAGGAAGCTCAAACCCTCGTCACGAGGATCCGAGGTCTATTTACATCTCTACCGACTGTGCTGTCAGTTACATATAAGTAGGAGCTGAGTAGAAGCAATGTTATTGCATGCTGATGTGTTCAAGCTATATGATATTATCTTACTTGTAACTGATAGATACAAGTATGTACAATAGTCGTGTCTCTGCTGAGTGTTGTAGAGTCCCCAGGAAGTGTATATAAGGTTCACAATTTGTTCGGCCACAGAGCTCAAGAATGTTGAGTAGCTACTTGACGGAAAAAGAGATATCGCTTCTCGCAAGTGAGGCTGACTGTGCGGTGCTGCAGACGTATTTTTATATGTTGTCCTATTACTTTTCATGCTTTGTTAAGATATTTTACTTGATTCTTTTGCATTCAATGATGATTGGCAAACGTGCGTATACTTCTGACACTTGTATACATAACAAATTCAAAAAAATATAAAAGCTTGAAGTATAAGAAATGAAATATCGTAAATCAACTGCTAATGACATTTTTTGCATTTTCAATAAGAGTAGAATGATTTTGCAATAGTTAGTAGGCTAAAACAAACACTCTCATGTTGTAGAATACAGGCTTTTCAGATTCGTGGTATCCTCCATTTGTTAGGAAATGGCCAAATGAACAGCTAATGGAGGAAAATTAATTGGTAAACGGGCTAACCGAGAATAGCAGAAAAGACAGCAGAGCTGAAGGGTGAGATGGAGCGGCTGGCAGTCATGAAGTGATGTAGCCCTGGCATCAATAAAGTGATGAAGCATTGACCGCCACGAAGTGATGTAGTTTTGGTAGCCGTGAAGTGATTTAGCATTGGCAGACGTAAAGTGATGTAGCATTGGCAGGCGAGAAGTAGTATAGCATTATCAGTCATTAACTGATGTAATGTAGGCCACCATAAAGTAATTTAACTTCGGTAACCATGAAATGATCTAACTTAGGCAACCATGAAGTGATTTAACTTCTGCAGTCATGAAATGATTCAATCTAGGCGACCATGAAGTAATTTGACTTAGGCAACCAGGAAGTGGTGTATTGTAGGTACCCATGGAGTGTTGTAACGTAGGCACCTATGAAGTGATGTAATATAAGCACCCATGAACTGATTTAACTTAGGCAACCATGAAGTCAAGTAACATGGGCAACCATGAAGGGATGTAACGTAGGTAACCACAACGTGGCGTAGTATACCTATGCAGTAATGTAAAATGACATGGACAGCCACGATGTGCAGCTATAGATTGTTCCAATAATGAATTGTTGTATCAATCCCAAAGTGTCATTTGAATATCATTTAACGGCTGACACGATATCTTTATCTCAAGGCTAATTATTATGGGTTTTTAGTTCATGGTTATCAACGTGGTTTCACTCTGTAGTATTTATTACTCTGGTTTAATTAACTTTTTCAGTATCACTTAATATTCCTACCCTCCCATTTCTTGCGGCTGTTGGGATGAGCTCTACCGAAATCTGTACTTACATCAGTTTTTGGGGTAATTGCTTCAAATAGCAATAGCTCATAGAGCGCCGGGGCGTGTGTGTCGGTGTCTCTTTGAGAATGGGCCTGTTGGTTAGTCTACTGCCACCTATCTAATCTAATCTCAGATATGTAGTTAGCAAAAACTCATTTGTACGTGATACTAAAATGCATTACATGTAGCATTTGTGTACCATTTTTTCTGCGAAATTTTCATTTCCCTAAATAGTCCAGGCTCAGGGAGAGGGGGTTTTCGGTTTACATTGCTCTTTCACAGCTCTACCATGTATTTTGCTATTTCATACGATGACATGAAAAAAAAATATCAATTGCGGACTGATTGTTCTGAAACTAGCTCAGAATATGTATTTTTGAAAAAAGAAACACATTTTGTTCCTACAACTTTTTTGATTTTACCTTAGTTTGGGAGATAATGGGGTTCATATATGAATATATATGTGTAATTTGGAAATTTCAAACGAATAGAACTCAATGAGTTTTCATGCTAGATTAAAAACAATTACAGCTTTCGAATCATTGAGCAAACATTCGTAACAAAACTATAGAGCTGGATCATCAATCTTTGCTCTCATAATATTTTTTTATCACAGCTCCAAACTTAATTCCTTAATTGTTTTTTCCCTTTATTTTAGTTAGCGATTGCAACATAATAGAAAATGGAGAATCCAGCTGTGATAAAAATATATTATGAAGCAAAAGTGGAGAATCCTGCTCGTTAGTTTTGTTAGGAATGTTTCAAGGATTCCAAAACTGTCATTGTTTTTATTCTAGCATGAAAACTCATTGAGTTCTATTCGTTTGAAAATTCCATAAACCTCATTATTTTAAAAACCAAGGCCTAAATCAAAAACGTTGTATGAACAAATTTTGTTTCTTTCTCAAAAATACATATTCTTAGCGAGTTTCAGAACAATCAGTCCACAATTGATAATTTTGTGCCCCCCCCAAGCCCCCCTCAAAAATGTACCGGTTGCAAAAGTTCTACATAACTTTTTTTTAATTTCCTTACAATATCGAACAGGAAAATACGTGGCAGAGCCGTGAAAGAGAAATGTACGCAGACACCCCCCTAGAGCGTGGATGTCCGAAGGTATGATATTTATCACCCACTGCTGATATCTAGTTGTGAATTTATTTTCCCTGCTGTGTAACACAGTTCTTATGGTACGACGAAGAAATTAATCTTTGTTTGAAGTCTCCGTAATCATTAGAATTCATTTTGTCAATACTTTCATAAATCGGCCTCCAGGCCCACTTGCGAACGGCCCGATATCAGTGAGCAGTCAAGGTATTGTCTAGTCTATCGGGCAGCTTATATAAAGAGCTGGGTTCTGAAATAGACTTTGTCAGAAGAACAGCATAACTCGGTTAAATAAGTGTTAAGTAGCATTTACGCTACCATGCTTCTTAATTTTCATTCAGTTTACGAGTTTTGTCCTATATACTGCACTTTTAATGATGTACCACCTGAATCGTGAAGTCAACATATAGTTTATTTGTCTTCAAGAGAAACAAATGAAATTGCAATCGAAATTCCATTCTGATCGGTATATCGAGTAACTTGACAGTTTTAGGCAACTGCCCTATGGTACACCGCGAAGTAAGCGTATCACTAAAAAAAATGTTTGTTTTTGCAAACATGCTCTAAACTCTAGAACACGCTGTCCCCGTGCTGTATGAGCACGCTTAGCCGTGCATTAAACCTACTTCACGGCAAATCGTGCTGACCCGGCACGCGTTCGACTTTCTGATATGTTTCGCGCTTGCACGCCAAAGCACGAAGCGTGTTCTACGCTCTTACGCGCGCAAGCGTCGGAAAATGTGTAGTTGTGCTGAAGTCAGTGAGGACTAGTGATTTTTTGGGTTGAATTTCAAGTGCTATATTGTTTGCTTTCATACTTCAGACACCCCACGAAATTAGGGATAGATGTCATGGACAACATATTGCATTTTTTTTCGAACTGCTTGGAACGTACACGCATCCAGATATGCGCGAGTGCTCACTGGCCATAGCACGCGTCCTATTTGAGGGTCTAGAGCACGCCCATGTATGCCGTTTGCGTGCTGGTTTTGCGACAAGTTTCGGCACGCATTCACGTGCGTTTCCAGCACGCCTGGCTCCTTTCAGTGTTAACATGGTTAACACCAGTTCTAATGTACGCTCACTAGTGTTTCAATAGCTCTTGGGCATTTTGAATTCAGATGTTATTTATAGAAGATAGAATGTAATTTTTTCTTTATTTTTACAGCCTGTACCTAATCTTTCCACACCGGGCCCCGGCGGCAGAGACGGACGGGCTGGCCGCACTGCAGGAGCAGCTCCCCGAACTCGAACCTGGTGACGGTAGAACTGCCGCCGAGCAGGCGGGCTACCAGCTGCTGGCTCTCCTGGTCACCCTCGTCATCAGCATCGTCGGAGGTTTGCTCACAGGTCAGCTGAATATTGACACTCGTGCCTTCTCCATAATCCTGGGGAGTGAAAATGGTAAAGATATTTTCCTCTGACCGCTTAGCGCAGCTGCTTTTGATTGTATTACCATCAGATGGCGAGCTGCAACTGAAGGCGTATAAGTTCGATGCGCGTGCGCAGCAACATTGGCGCACGGTGCAGCAGAGCTACATTAATTGAGTAGTTACAGAAATAAAGGTCATGATTTGGTTTGTGCCACATATGTGGCTCTTGGGGCAGGAAAGGATAAATGCTGTGTTTATGGTTGTCAGCTAAACAGGGTGCAAAGCGCACAATTGTAAAATATGTGTGAGACCAGTAGTGACTTACAAATAATTCACTAAAAGTATGAGAGGCATTCACTAAAGACTTCCCGTGAGTCACTTACAATAGACACAGACGGACCAAACTTGCAGCTGTTATTATATTCCCGTCTCTGTGTACATTTTTCATTCGATGGTAGAGCTCTAATAGAGAAATGTACTCAGACACCTCCCCCTCCCCGCGTCTACTTTAATAGCCCTGCTCTACATAGGCCCCACTCAGGGTTATGCACTTTTACAATCTTTTTATGCAACTCTGAAGACGCTTGTAAATGTTGGTGGGCTGAACTTTCAATGATGACTCCACCATGAAAATCAATGTCTCCTCACCTGGTGAACATGTACTCTTCAAAAATGATTTCATGGTGGGAAACATGTGAAAGTCAGAAGGAGTTAGATAAGAAAAATAAGGGGATGCTCGGTACTCTTCTGGGTCCACCTGTAACATCTGTAAATAATTAAGCAATGTGTGTTCAGCGCTGCAAGTTATCATGTGACCTATACACTAATGTTACTATACATAGGTTCAAGTTCAGACCTTCTCCGAGGGGGCAATCTGCCGTAATTAGATTCCAATTATGAAAGGAAAGCGAGGAGACTTCGCGAGTGAGCTTAGTCCCCTGGATAGCCAAGGCCAGTAACTTTTCCTTAGCCAGGAAGTCCTCCAGTTCGCTTCTACCATGGCGTAAGCCATTGCAGTTAAACTGAAAGACACGAACTGTACATTTGCGCCCAAGCTAGAGGCGACGGTGGAAACTAACTCGGTGTCGGACCCAATGGCCGGCGTACCCGAGGCACAATCTGGGCATATCTAGTCGGCGGATAAGAGGAGAATCTTGCGATGCCCGAAGAGCGCTTATGTACCCAGCACCTGCAGCGTGCAGGCCAAGGCCCACCCGCAATTGGGAACCGCTGTTGAGCAGACGGCACAAGGTCCAGGATCCGGAATGGGGCGCACGTCGTCACAGAGAAGAAGTAAAGAGCGAAGCAAAGGAGAGGAGACGCTGGCCAAGTTAAGAGGGGCACCTCCAGGCCAGCAAGAGCAGCCCCGAAGCAAAAAAGAGCATCATAGCAAGGCGGGAGAGGATTGACAAGGGGGCCCCACGGTGGAGGGAGGGGGGGAGGGTGGTGTGCTCTGTCCGGCCCATCCAGGTGAAGGCCGCCGCCGAGCGCTCCACTTGGTCCGCCGACGATGACTCCCCAGTCCGGATAGCGTCCGCTCCACCTCAGAGATTAGATTGATCGGAGCGGTGCCGCAATTACTGAACCATGCAGGCGAACAAGTGATCCTGGCCCGGCATCAGAAATGGCTCCCTACACCCTGACGCTACATCCTCCATAATTCACTGTTTTCTCTGCGCACTTGGCGATATGCTTTCCCCTACTTTACGCCTAACGTACATTTCTCCATCAGTACCAGCCACATTGAACTTGGTGCCCGAGCTCGGCGTATCTACAGCAATTGATTGTGCTTGTTCCATCAACTCTTTGGCTGAGATAATTTTATTAATTTTTTTCTTTTCTTCCTCAAATATCTCTCTGATTCTGATGCACTAAAACTAGCTCATAGAGGACTAGAGTGTAAGTCCCGGATGCTTATGGCAATGGGCCTGTTGGTCCGTCTACTGTCTAATTTAAAATATACTGTAGCCCCTAGTACATCCAACCAGGCGACGTGTTCGTGAGCCAACGGTTGTTTCAGTTTTTTAATTTTCTTGAAAATCAAAGACTTTGACGCGTGAACATGTGCAAGCAAATTAGGTTGCTTAAGTCGACGTGAGATAGTAAATCGAGACACCTGTACCCATCTCACGAGCAGTTTCAGCAGCACACTCAAAACTGTCCTTCATGCTCTATTTCACTATGGTCCTGTCTTCTCCTGGAGTGGTTTTTGCAGGCCTATTGGTCCTTGCCAACGTTTTAACATTTGTTTCCTGTCTAAATCTGGCGTGTATAACATGGGGGGGGGGAGCCACTGAAAAATGCCGAGTGACGTCAACTATCAGTCATATTACCGACTGACTGAAATATATATATATATAGTGCACTAGTACTGTGTACATATATATATATATATATATATATATATATATATATATAGCTATTGAAGGGTTTAGACGTAAATGAGGTCGTTAAGTGTAATTTTTTTACATTAGGTGTAATTGTTAGTATTAGGGGCGTTCAAGTGTAATAGCCTACAGGCCAATGAATACGTACGTGTATGGTTTGGTATAAGGCAAGGTCTGGTTCTGCTAACGTCCAATGAGCTTTTTCTCATAAGGTTTGGTAAAAGGTAAGGTCTGGTTATGCAAAAAAACAAAATATAAGATTTAAAATTGACGGTAAGTAAGCCCAATCAAAGATTGACGCTAAGTAATACCAATCAAAGATTGACGCTAATTAAAAAAAAAAAAAACACTTAAACCATAAAACAATCCTTAACTTAACATTATAAACAAGTAAAAACACTAAAAACCCACATAAATGCAGTAAAAACACTTAGGAACGCTAGCAGAACAAGTCCCGGCCTAACCT
>LQNS02000223.1:4667718-4679352 GCA_001587735.2 Parhyale hawaiensis
CGATTAAATTAGATGTGCAACTAATTACATTAAAATCCAACAACAAGCATACCGGTAGAAGGAAATTTTCCAAACACTCAAAATAAAGTTGGTAAACCGTGAAAATTTTCACGGGTCCCGCTAGTAAACAAATAAAAACACTAAAAACCCACATAAATGCAGTAAAAACACTTAGGAACGCTTGCAGAACAAGTCCCGGCCTAACCTAACCTTTCACACGGGTGCTCATTGAAGGGGCTCTCTTTTCTAGTAGGGGTGGTCAGTCGGGGATAGGGACAGTACTCGTGCACTATAAATTTTTGAGAATATTGCACAACCAGCGCAGCTGCTCAATCAGACTTCACCCACACAGTGGCAGTGCGTGACTGGTAATAGGTTTTTTACACACAGATACATTTGATACATTACAAGTATTTGGTAGACTAGTACTGTAACACTGTAGAATAATGCATGTGCGTAGCCATTGAAAAGTAAACTTTTGGGGCAACGCTGAACAAAAGCTAATACAATTGCATGACGTATTCTTTAAAACGCTTTTTAAAGGCATTATCAAAACTGGGATCTAATAAATACTCAGGAAGTTTATTGAGAAGCGTTGCGATTTGAAATACTGTAGCGCGTTTCTCAACGACAACACGCACAGTTGGAAGATTGAGGACAGAACGTCTCATTTCGTAATTTTGTTGGGGAATAAGGGGACTGAAATACTTCAAGATGATTATAAGACACAAATCGAAAAAATGTAAGTAAGGAATGGTTGTAAACATCCTGAAATTGCAACATTTGTAAAGACGAGTGCATTTCACTGCAACTCATTACAGGCTCATTGTTTTCGTTACGTCTAACACGTAGTATATGCCTAGGCATATTATTCAATATTAGGCTACTTACAGTTTGTGAATGTGACAACGAGGGGCTCCGCCCCAAACGATGATCATAAGTTCAATAAATTGATAGTATAGCAAAACAAAATGATCGCAATGTAAATAAAAGTGAAAAAGTTTGATCTCATTGTACTTTAGAAAAATAAAAGTGACGTTAGGTTGCTATTGCAACAGGTTCCCAACACGCCACTGTCGCCACAGACTGTCTTTGTGCAGTACATACTGTCAACAGCGTTGCCGTGTTTTTTGTATCCCCAAGAATGCCAAATGTCACCAAGAAATTCCAAATCTCTTACTTTCTCTTCTTGCCTAAATATGTAATTAAAGGCATATTTTCCAGTATGCATATAGTTATGCCTATCAAAAACCTTTCCTATAAATTTACCGAATATGGCTACCTAGTCTATATTACTATAACTTGACAGAAACCTATTACTGAAGAAAACTTGTAAGACAGACATCCTCCTCTCACAGTCTTAGTGCATGCTTGGTTATATTGCAAAGACGGGTGTGGAAGCGGCAAGGCGGTTCACGCGCAGCACGAAAATTTTTTTCACTGGTGATGTTCGGTTACAGTTTAATTTTGACGTTAGTCGGTAGGTACATTTAACGTTAGTCGGCGCATTTTACGTTAGTCGGTACATTTTACAGCTAAGTTAGTCGATTACCGTAAAAGTACCGACTGCTCTTGTCAAAAATATACCGACTATATAGCCCGAGCAGAAATTATTGGGGGGGAGTCCCCCCCCCCGGTCGCGACATCCCTGGCTATGATACGTTGTACGCTGCTACCAGATCATCTCAGAGCAATAAAAATCTCTGAGTGATTCCCTTCTTTGTAGAGACACACAATGCGCTTCTTCAACCTTAGACATTGCTCGACGTTTCATGGGCGCCATGATGAAGTTCGATACGTTCCAATAATGCAGCAGCTTCAACTATACAATTTATCTAAAATTTGTGTCATGTAGGTAGTCTTTTAAATCCTTAAAAATGTAATATGGACAACACTAAGGGTTACTGTAGCATTTCTGAAGATGTCCCTTCCTTTTTGCACCAATTAAGTAGCAGTCATGTTTAATAACGTTCTGAAATTTCATTATGATAGAAACAAAATGTTTATATAGAATTATGTTAATTTTCAAGCCTTTTGGTTCAGTATTTTACTCGTAATAAAAGTTTAAAAGTTTAATAGTTGAGTGTTTACTGTCCCTTAACTTATGTTCGGTACTGTAGGTACATCGAAGGATGCGACATTTTTACTGGAATGTCAAGGTGCATAGTTAAGCTTTCTAACTGTCGACGTTGAGGTTGAAATGTAAAAGATAACAAAGCGGCTATCATATAAACTGGGCCGGATTTACGCCAAGGTGGCCCCAGGGCATGTCTTGCTTGGGACCCTTCAACCCTAGGCGGCCCGTAGCAAATGGAGCTTGAGGGCACCAGAACAATCAAAGCAAAGCTGTGACTGCATTAAGACATACACATACCACATTTTTATTTACCTATTTTGAAGAGTATCCTGATATCCATTAAAAATAGTTTCTTCTCGCCAAGAACTGCCGTAGACATACCAATATTATGATATTGTTGGGCACATCAGCGTTTTGGTAGTTACTCATTTCTCTGTCTAAAATTGATTTTTTAACTGTTCATTTTTTATTTATTTATTATTTTTTTTTTTGTCCAGAGAAAAGTCCTCTAGGCAGGAAGGGGTGCGGGGTAATTGCCCCAATGCCCTCTTATTATTCTGGCCTTGCTGATGACAATTTGAACTGCACGTAAATTTTCTTACAGAACTCGGACATTAGCTGCTGAGTCAGGCCTGCAACAGATTGGAATAAGGCATAGTAGTCCGATCGCCAAGCCTGAGTAAGGATCTCAACAATTTCAAGTCCATTGTTTCTTCTTTTTCAGGCTTGATTCTTCGTCTGCCTATGTTAAACATCCTGGAAGCCGATGATCTGTACGATGACGAAGGATTCTGGATTACGGAGGAAGATGAAGAAATGAATGGAGCGAGAGGGTCGTCAGCTCCTATTATGGTTAACAAAGTTGGACCGTAACTCTCAACAAAAAGAGAGACACAAACTTCACTGATAATTTTTTCATAAAAAATATATTGGAATAGCAGAAGTTTTTTAAGAACGAAACTTACGAAAGTGCAGAGTTTATAGTTCACTGAATTTGTACAATACTGTAAGGAAGTTGATTGTTCATTGCGTTAATTTTCCCAGGAAGCTAAAGGTCTCCTTTCAAGTTATGGCCTATACATAACTATTATGTATGCTTAAAAGTATATCCCAATCATTAATGAGTGTCAAGAATTCAGAGANTGATTTTGTACAATACTGTAAGGAAGTTGATTGTTCATTGCGTTAATTTTCCCAGGAAGCTAAAGGTCTCCTTTCAAGTTATGGCCTATACATAACTATTATGTATGCTTAAAAGTATATCCCAATCATTAATGAGGTTCAAGAATTCAGAGAATAAAACATATAAGGACACCCCATTTACTTATAGAGTTCCTCCTGGTTCAGCGCTAACAGACATGCAAAAATCACCCGAGTCCGATTCGCAACAAGGGCCATGCAGAAAGAATCCTAAATGCATTGTAGGGTGTCGCCTACTGACCAATGGCAGTACACTGCTACCCACAATAGTTTTCCAATATTATTAGAATAAAAATAATTTCTTAGACCAAATAAGTGTCCAAAAGTACAATACAACGCTCATCAAGTGCATGGTAATTCTGCAAAGTTATTATTTAGAATTCTGGCTTTCAAAACAATACAAAATCTTGTTTATCTCATATACTGAGAGATTTTCTGAACCACGATAGTAGTCTCAAGAGTCAAAAAAGAAAAAAGAAAATTGAGCGAAAACTATATCAAGACGAGAAATGTTGAATTAACTAATCTAATGGTTAACAATGAACATATTTATGAAGAATTTTTTTGAACTTACGAATATACAAAGCCTGTTTTTTTTAATTTATTGGCTGTTACATCGATGACGTCGAAACTGCGCTCGTTCACAGAATCCATCAATTTTTTCATTGTTTTAGGATCACAGCCCTCGAGGCAATGTGCATGGCATGTCACAATGCCTGTTTCGAAGTGAATTGCTGTTACTCTGCGTTGAGTCTCCTCTTGATGATGGCCCAAAAAATTTCAAAGCGATTCAGATCTAGAGAATTCAGCGACCACACCATCAGCTCTTTATCCTTGAATTCAAGAGAAGCCACATAGTCTTTTTTGCACTTAAGCAGGGCTCACACTGCTGCCAACACTGTTGTGAACAGCCATGGTGTTTTTGAATACAGTGTTGACAACACCCACCTGTTCTTGAAAACAGGCTTGGGTGTACGCGAGTCTGCTACCAACATGGGATGCAATCATTGAAACACGCATAGTCGTAACGAATGGACGTGAAGAATTTTCTCCTTTTGTGTGCTGCTTCAAATGCGGTTGCCACGTCGAAGCGACGTCAAAGACCACGCTGTTGGGTGCGCCCTCATCTCTTAAGGAGAGAGGGGAATTTAGGAATCTTGTTGAAGATGTCCTTAATGAAGACCCCGAATTATTCAAAACATACATGAGGATGCAACCTGAATTTCTGAGAACCACTCGTTTACCAGCTCAGCGTTCCATTCATTTCCCAGATTTTTTGCAATTTTCCGCTAAATTACCGGCCTCATTTTGAAACATTTATAGTTTTGCATGACGGGCCATATAGAGCAGGATGTTTTTCAATCTCCACACACAATTGTTCATACCTATTCCATTCGGCAACAGACGCCATTTTTTATCACAGGGCAATGATCAATTTAGGACAATGATCAATTTAATCAATTTCCTGTAAAATGTGACAAAATAGAGTAGTTATTAATATAATCGAAGACTCAAAATTGTTTGTTAAATACACAATTTATTCTAAGTATATGTAATAACCAATCAACGATGCTGGGCAATCAAAATATAAAGCACCTTCTTCCGGTGCAAAGTTACAAATTGATCTGAAGCAATTTTCTCTCGAGCGCCCCAACCTTTCTTCCAGCAGACAGTGTGAGTGTAGTCCGACTGGCAGTGTTCAGAACACTTGTTGCCAACAGTGTTGCCAACAGTGTTCCAACACCTCCTTCACGGATGCCGACAGCAACGGTTTTTCGACCGTCTCGCCAACAGGTGTTGGCAACAGTGTTGCGAACACGTGTTGGCAGCAGTGTGAGCCCTGCTTAACAGAATGAATGGGGGCAGTAGCCTGAATTAACACAAACTTTCTACGAAGAGACACTTTAATTTGTTTATCAAGCCATGGAGAACTAGCTTCACTCAAAAACGGTCCCTAATTAGCGCATTTGATTTTCATTCCTACTCGAACCCAAGAATTTCATGATTAATAATCATTACGGGGCGACGAAAACGGTGATGCAATTTCCCTTTAATCCCAGCCCAGTCTTTGGCCAGCCAAGGTGGCGCTGGTCTCATCTGTGGACGAATACAAATTGCATATCCAGTTTCATGTTTGTACAAGCCCAGTCAACCCTCACTTGCATAGGCTGTTTCGTCAGTGGAAGCTTTTCTCAGGGGAACTTGCTGCTGCAGTGGAACCTAGCTTACGGTTTTGAGAGGTTTTTGGCAGTTTGGGAAGCCCTGCATTGAAAAAGATTGTTTTACTGATGCTTCCGGGACAATTACTCACTTCACACTTAACAATCTATACATCTCGTTAGGTCATGACTTTCAGTTACCCTTTAATAGACCTCTGCTTTCGACAAAGAGGATCATTCCAGAATCGTTGGACTTTGTAACATGTCAACCTAAAATTTTTGAAATCGAGCGCATTAAAATCTTTTTGCAGTTTGTCTTTTCAGCATCCATAAGAACTTCAGCAAGTCCCACTATAAATTTTAGTTTATAAGACCAATATCGTGCAAAAATTCAGGGACAAGTGAATCTTTTGACCAGAATTCTGTAATGAATGATAAACAAATGTGCAAAATAGTCCATGCATCATGTACACTTCATTCGAATGTGAAACCAGTAATTACCTCCGCCAAGGAGGTTATGTTTCCTGGGGTTTGTTTGTGTGTTTCTTATTCTGCCTATCTGTCGTGAAGATAATTCATAAAGTTATTGACGGATTTTGACTAAATTTACAGGGAGCGTTAGGTATGTTAGGAGGAACAGATGATTAACTTTTGGTGAAGATTCGTCCATCTGTTTATTTGTTTGTCTGCCTCATTTTTCTCAATGCCATAACTCAGAAAGTTATGAACGGATTTGTATGGAATTTACATGAGTTGTTAGGTATATCACGAAGAATAGATGACCAATTTTTTGTAATGATCCGCTTGTTCGTTAGTTTGTCACTGTTTTTAATTTTATGCTTGTTAGCACAAGAACTCGAGAAATAATGAATGGATCTTTATGAAATTTATAGGAGTTGTTAGAAATGTTACAAGACATAAATAATTACATTTAGATCGGTTAGTTCGTTCGTATGTTTGACTCATGTTTGTCATAATGTTTGTTAACAACACAACTCAAAAAGGTATGAACGGATCTCCAAGAAAATTGCACAAACTGTTATTAAAATCAAAAGGCACAAGTGATTAGATTTTGGAGCTGATACAACGAAAATCATGGTTTCAGAGTCAATTTGAATTTTCGTGACCGTTGCCTCGCTTGGCGGAGGTATGCGCCCTCAGACTGTTCTAGTTTTATTAAAAACACTTGAAAAATGATTAGTTGAGACTATTATCGTGAGTCGCAGTGTAGTTGGGCATATGTCGTATTATTCACAGTCTGGAAATTTTTGAGCATTTAATTGGAAATTTTTAATGACATTCAACCAGCTATTATTCTGTGATATGGTCCATCATGTCAATGTTAAGCTTACTTTGTACAAATCTCGGCTACTTGGGCAACATGCACTAAGCTAAACTCCATCCACTTACCCACGCTAATATATCTTGACCACCTTTCACCTCTTTCCCCAATACTCTGGAAGACTTTTCTCAACTATGAGGAGGCCAACTGGGAGAGTTTCACTGAGCTCACCGAACAGTCCTTCAGAGAGTTGCATACCTTGCTGCATCTCTTGCGTGCAGGGTGAGAAATCCTTTAGAAGAGCTCTACTAGAGGTGTCTAAGCGATGTATCCTATCCCGGGCGGATGACGTCGCTCTTTCGTTCTTGCTTTCTCGGATGAGGCAAAGATTCTGATCCACGAGCTTGACGAGCTTCGCACTCATGATCCCAATCACCGATCCTCGCACCACGAATACCTTGTCTGCGTGTGCCAGGAAGGCGTTGGTCGACACAGTTGAACACTGTGACCATAGATCCCACCCCTCCCGACTGTGGAGCCTTCTCCTTAGTCTGTCGGGCAAACGCAGATCTGCCGCCCCAACTAGACCATCACTTTCAATGGCACTCAGCTTTCATCTGCACCTGAAGTGGTTGCAAACTTCTGCAAATAGTTTACGGGAGTGGGTCCGGCAACATATCCGCCCTTGGACCGTCCTCTTTCGAAAAGAAACCACCATTAGCTCCTGAACGACAACCAAGTGTTTTTTTTTTACCTCCGAGCAAGTAAGGGCACCATCCGTGCCGCGAGCAACTACTACTCGGCTGCGGGCCCGGGTGAACTGGCCCTTCTACATCAAGCATCTTGGTCGCCAGGGTCTCCATTTTTTAGCCCTCTGTTCAACCTCTCTCTGACGGATGCGGACCTGCCGAGCATCTTGAAAGCTGTCAATACTATGTATTCCTAAGCCAGATTGATCAGTAAATGATATCGTTCGATATCTCTTCTCTGCCCAGCGGTCAAGATCCTAGAGCGCTTGCTTCTCCCTCACCTTAAGGAGACCTTGGAGGAGTCGGATTCCCAACATGGTTTCCGCTCTTCGCGGTCGACTACCTTAGCCGTTTTGCCCTTACTTCAGCACATTTTACACGACTTCAATCAAAATCAACCCCTTACACAATCGATTACACTTACAGTGGATTTCGCTAAGGCCTTTGACACGGTCTCCGGTGGCACCTGCTCTGTAAGATCTCGCGTACAGACCTAACAACCTTATCAGATGGATCTCTGCCTCTCTACGCGGAAGCCGCGGGTAGAAAGTCCCCTTTCCACCCCGTGCATGCGGGTGTTCCCCAGGGATGGGTCATATCTCCGCTAGCGTCGGAGTACTTACTCTCCCAGTAATGGAGAGGGTGGCGAGAGGAGCTACGGGTCGTTGCAATAATAACCTTCCGTCGATGGCGTCATAACTCTTATGATCAATGGTCACTGCAGTGGCTATATCAGCAGCACGAACCAGTGAGTGTGGGTTTCCAAGTATGTGGTGTGATCAAGTTGACTTCACATTTTCACCTACGTTTCACGTAACCATTATCAGCTGGTTCAACTCGTACTATCAGTAACTACGAAGCCCGAAGGTTTCTTTAACTTTATCGCTTTAATGGCAGAGGAACATGACGGGGCATTTTGTTGAGCCTCACGCCCCGAATACTGAAGCTATTTAGAATATTTCGTTGTTATTGCATCGCCGCCATTTCTGATAGGGACGTGCACTTCACAAGTGCGACCAGTATACGGTCCTAGTGTCTGGGAACAGTATGGTCATTTACATTCACAGTAATTACTTTTCGAATCTAGAATTTTCTAAATATATGTGAATGTGAAGCGTTCGACCTCTGAACTGAGTCCATCTGAAGGTGAACTAGTCTTTCGTGATAGTTTGATCCTATCATGCCCTAATATTAGCAGTGAACGAACTCTGAATAGTCTCGAGACGCTCCAGGTCTTTCCGATTGCTCGGTATTCAGAGAGATGAATACGAATCTATCCGAGGCAGTACCAGCTGTTTCCATAAGTGAGTATTACGCCTGCCTCCCGTGAAGAGACAGTTCAATGACCCCATCCGATCCATTTCTTGCCCACAGTTCAGCTCGAGCTACGTGATCTTTAAAAGTGACACTCTTCTGCATGCTTACTCCAAGGTCTCTCATTTTTCGATTTTACTCCCACCTCTTTTAGTGTGGGAGGTAAATTCAAAAGGGACGAAAAATTTCCGTTTCGTAATATTTCAAATTTTGCTACGCTGAAGGTCGTGTTGTTGTCGGCTGGCCAGGGAAAGATATTGGATAAATGTTCATCTGCCTCCGACTATACCGCGGGCAATATTCATTTATCGTCCGCGAACGAAGAGCGAACGGCATATTTACTTGGTATCCTATGCCATTGCTCATGGTGTTGAAGATTACTGACCCAAGCACCGTACCATGCGGGACTCCACTTAGTACCGTCTGAACACTTAATCAATGATAGCTACATTTGAGTTCAGCACAGTAAGGCGAGATAGGAAATAAAAATCGCCATTTGGATAAAATTTAGTGAAATCACGAGTTAGTAAGGCTAGTCGGACTTATTTTGTCCATAATCAGCAAAAATTCTGAAATAGAGAAAAATTTCAAAGTCAGTAAGCATACTAAATAAAACCACAGTATATAAGTTTGAAACTTTTATTTAAGACCTAATTTATGAGGGACCTGTGACACAGAGGGGTGTCGCACTTTGCATGTTATTCAATTCTGGCTGATTTTTGAAAATGTACTCAGATGCTGTAAAGCTTAAATTGTGACTTTTTTTTAGTAAAACTGGACTATTGCACTGATAGGCATTGTAACGTCCAGGGAGACTTCGCTGAGTATTGACCATCCACATCGTTGAGTTGAAGCGTTTAGCCTTCGGTTCTGAACCCTCGTTATTGTCTCTTGTTGGTCCCGATGGAAGCATCTTTACTGATCTCCTAGCTAAGGCAGAGCTCTTCTTGGCTCACTTCGATGGGAAGTAAACCAAAGATGCGTCGTTATTGCCTCATGGATGTCACCCCGAGCCCAGTTTAACCTCCTTGGCATTCCGGTCTAGCGCTATCAGAATGCTTTTTGAGGACCTTGATCCATTTTGTGGTGTGAACGCTGTCGATATATAATTTCCTCTATTTCATAAAATAAACTTGCTGGCGTTCTTGCCCCTAAGCTTGGAGAGATCTTCCGACGCCTGATGCGGTTGAGAAATTTCCCCCGTTGTTAGCGTACTGAGAATATTATGCCCACTCCATGAGGTCCAGTGTCGCCCAATGTTGCGAATTACCGACCTATTATGCAAACGCCATATTTGTCGAAGGTGTTTGAGAAGCTGGTGGCTTCTGCTTATTTTGTACACAAGTGACATGCTCTTTTTGCTGGAGAACACGATGAGCAACTACAATATGCTAACCTTTCCACTTTGATAGCAGTGATACCTGCCCCTCAGCTTGCTTAATGTTGCTGACACGTCTCTATACAGGGACCTGTCTTGCATTAGTGCATGGTGTTCTGCCTGGAGTACGAAGCTAACTGCCGGCAATACTAAAACTATGATTGTTAGTTGTTCTCGGACGCTTTTACCCCTTCACCCACCTCTGTAAATCGATGCCACTGTGCTTCAGAAAAGCTTACGTTTGAGCCGCATTTTAGACATCTCGTGTCACGAGCTTCGAAAAAGATTGGGCTTCTGCTTAATGTATGTTCTGTGTTTGGCAAGAAAGATGTAGTCCGTAGATGCTTTTACGCTTTTTGCTGTGTTGGAGTATTGCTCACCGGTCTGAACTTCATTCTTTCGACTGCTGACAGTCGCCTGCGTCTGCTGGACCAACTTGTTGGCGCAGTCAGCAGGCGTGCGCTTGAGAGTGATTCAGTGAATTTGTCCCATTGGTGAAAGGTGGCCGGACTCTGTATGCTTTATAAGGTATTCATTAATGAAAGACATTGGTTGTATTCTTCTCTCGCTGCGCTCAGGGTCTTGGAGAAATACTGGTACTGCGGCTTATGCGCACTCGCACGCCTTCACACTAGAGACTGTTAGATGCCAGACTTATCACTTCAGTCGGTGTTTCCTGCCCTGGCCCCTTTCGGTCTGGAATTCATCGCCGGACTCGGCTTTCGATCGTGCTGGCCTGCAGGCGTCTAAATCAGTTCTTCTTGGTTTTCTGATGGAATTTCATTTGCAGCGTTTTGGGACTCCGGCTCTTGCATAATGCTTCATTTTGGTTGCACAGCCTGTCCGCGGTGGTCCAAGAGCGAAGTTTATTGATTAATAATAAGAATTGCTTACTAATATACCGTGGTCAACCTTATCAATTGCGTTGGCAACATCTCATCATATTACGTTCGCATTTTTGCCTTGTGGAGCGTGTTTGTTAATGCATTGCTAAATCTGGCTGCATCAGTACGGACACAAAATAAAAAAAGCGGTAAATTTTCTCAAAACAAGGACTTCAGGTTGAAAGAGCTTTTGATTCCTAACTTTTATTCAACACGAACCCCACGGCTATGTCCTTCCTGGCCCGTACATCAGACGGCGCTCAACATTTTGTGCTTCATTATCTATGCACTTCGCTGCCTCGGAGCTTGTCTCTACCTACTGTTCGTTTTAGAAATAGTTTATTTCTTAGAAGTATCATCCATTTGCATTAGTTCTCTAGGCTATTATTGCGTTTGTAATTTCTAAAATGTAAAACTCTTTGCTTACCCTCACCTTAGCTGGGCCATCAGGACATCTCCCTGCAGCGCCCTCATTGCATCTTTCCTTTTATCCCAGTTTCGTTGATAGCTTCGTCTTGCTCTCAGCTTGCTTTCCCTGCTTGTCACTCGCGTTGCGGATTTCCTATTCGTGTGTTTTCATAGTTCGCTAGT
>LQNS02000223.1:4679359-4694666 GCA_001587735.2 Parhyale hawaiensis
AGGACATCTCCCTGCAGCGCCCTCATTGCATCTTTCCTTTTATCCCAGTTTCGTTGATAGCTTCGTCTTGCTCTCAGCTTGCTTTCCCTGCTTGTCACTCGCGTTGCGGATTTCCTATTCGTGTGTTTTCATAGTTCGCTAGTTTAGCCTCCTTCCTTTGTGTTGTCGTTGCTGTGGGTAGGAAACTTCTTTTCTGAAAGCAGTCACTATAACAGCGGCAAAAAAATGGCAATTCCGGAATGGAATATATCTGTAACTACTTTTCTAAAAACTTACAAAATAAATTGATTGAATGTGATAATCAACTTTAAGCCTCTCTCAATAGTAATTTTAGTGAACCAAAGTGGCTTAACCCTACAAAGGCAGACCTGAGGTGTATTGCACCTCACCCCGCAGAACTTTGCATATTTATTGTTTTCAAATTTCAGTTGAGGTGCTGGAAACTTGTGACTTTTCATAAAATAGTATTTTTCAAGTTTTATGAAAAAAATGGGTAAAAATACCATACATAAGTGAAAATACCATAGATTTTATGATAAATGGTACCTATGAAGGGAGACCTGCGCGATAGTGCGATACACTCTGCATTCTTCGGGCCAGCGGCCCTTTGCGTGTCAACGTCTGTTTATTCTGTGTATCTGCATGTAATTTAATTCCAGGTTTAATGTCACCGATGGACAACGAAGCTTTATACACATTATTTGTAATAATTATGACCACCTTAGCTATATGAAGCGACATCAGTGAAGTTGCGTTCCATTGTGTACTGAATCATTGAATGGATATTGTTGTGTACACTCGTACTATATTGATTGTTCTGCGTACGTAGACAGTGCAGTCCCTGCAATACAGCAGGCACCCCACAATTCCCGCAACACATGCGCACTGCCTGCATTGGTGAGCAAACTGCCACTGTTATCGTAAAAAATGTATATGATTGTATGCTTTCTAGCGTTCTCTTAGAAATATTCATTTTATGGTGTTTTATTATAATTTACCATTCAATTGATTATTCTAATAATATCTTAACTCATGTATGAACGTCCGAAGGGTATGCCTGTTGATTTTGTATCCGAAATGCCAATAAATAATGAATTTACTAGCAAATAATTAGTATGAGGTACGTTGCACGTCACCTCTTCCGTTATAACTCTTCGCTAGGGGTCTCCCTTTGTAGTGTTTAGTCGAAAAGCAAATTCTAGAACCCTGCATTTCTAATATTAAGGCAAAAGCTGAGTTCACACGTCAGTCATGTCAAGGCGTTCGCTCATCCATTTCTCCGACTGTATTACTGTGCCATAGAAATAGCGAAAAGTACCCTGCTGTCTAAGTTTTATTTCACTCTAAATTTGAAAAAAATATTCGTACTTTCTCCAGCAGCTCCTGCAGATGAAAATAATTTGAAGGTTGATATTTTTTATGCATTTTGTGGTGTGTACTAAGTTGTTCTGACTACTGCGTTGCAAGACTTTCGTCTGAGTAGACGACTGAATGCGTTGAGATGAATGATTGTGAACTCCTCGCCCTTAAACCAGGAATATGTACAATAGGAACAGTGTTTTGTAGCATCAGCAGTACTTATAAACATCAACCTGTGGAACTTGTTTTATTTACAAGCTAACGATATCTATGAAAGTTTGACATGACGCACCTTGCTTAATGAGTTGCAAATTTCCACTTATAACGCATATTTTTCACAACCCAAATCTTTTCCTCCAAAACAGCTGGGTACCGTGAGGTTTAACCAATTCATGTTGAGAACTCGTAGAAGTCGTACGTAAGTGTCAAGAATATATTGATGGACAAAATGCATGTCAACCAAGCGTTACTTTCATAGCATGGTCCAATGCAGCCCTTCGCAAGAAACTTAAAAACAAAACAAAACAAAAAAAAAACAGGAAAGCAGAAGTCGCTCTTCGCTTTTTCTCAAAACTACATTGCCTAATTATGAACATTTCTTGTTACATTTGCGTATCAACAAGCAGCCTAGAGAACCCTTTAATTATGCAAAACAGCCTTTAGTCCTGAGCCATAGCTGATGAACTGTGATAAACTGTAGCCGTGAGCCAGTTAGCATGCATCTGAAGAACGAACCAGTGATTTTGGATCCTTCGGGACATCTGTCTTTCGTGCCCACATAGCTTTCTTCCGATTTCATACTCCTACTGATGATGCTTTGATCTGTTTTTCCTCTTCTTTCCCGACTAGCTGTTCCCAAGCGCGTTGACTCGTACATGGGTTATACGTTTCTCTTGACATTCTTTGTGTTCCTTCTTTCTTCCTCTCTATGGATCACAGTGTACTTTGAAGGTAAGGAGGCTTAAGTAGGAGAATAGTAGTACTACTACTACTGCTTATGAGTTTTCCAGTAGGGGCATGCGATCAGGGTGACTTTACCTTTAAGCGATTCACAAACAGACCTACCCATCACCTCAATAATCAAGTATCGTGAAATAACAGCCCGAGCAACAATGGAGATGGGCATAACGTGGGGCCCAAGTGGGAAGAACATTGGGGACCCATGTGGGGAGCCCACATGGGTCCCAGCTCCTTTTCATAAAAACCGTTTTTGAATGGATCCCATGTGGGAAACCCAACATTTGCCAATGCATATCCCAGTTGGGCTCCATGTAGGGCAACCCACTTGGGCTTGAGGACGGATGTTACCAACGGAGCCCATGTGGGAAGCCTATATGGGTCCTAGCTGGGATGTACTTGGGCAAGTGTTGGGTTGCACACACGAGATCCATTCAAAAACGGTTTTTAAAAGGAGCTGGCACCCATATCTGCTTCCCAGATAGGCCCCATTGGGAACATCTTTCCTTATGCCTAATGGACACGAGAAGGGATGTTCGCAATAAGGCCTATCTGGGAAGCCCATATGGATCCCAGCTACTTCTTCAAAAAGTTTTTGGATGGGTATTTCGGGGGATCCCAGACTTTGCCCAGCATATCCAAGAAGGTTCCCATGAATTGCCCACTAAATCCTATGCCCAGCCTGGCATCGAACCTACAACCTACAGATACCACTTACCTTACACTGACGCCTTAGCCCACTCCGGCTTGGAGACCTATTTACATGACACGTCAGATCACTGCTAAAGCTTGGGAAACATTTTTGTAGTATAGGTTATAAACTACGTTGTAACGTGAAGACGTGTATTTTCATGTTTTGATAACAAATTGTATCCTAATACAAAATCCAAAACACTAGCCAATGCAGGATATAGCTGGGCAGCCCATCCGTTACCCACGTGGGAAGTACTATATGTTGCCCATATTGGGAAATCCCTTATGGGTTTGATGTGGGAAGACCCAATAAATTGCTATAATGGGATACAGCTGGAAAGTCGATTCGGTATTTATTTGGGAATCACCGTATTTCATCCTCATTGGGAAAGCCCAAAGGAACCCAGAAGAGCCTGATGTGGGAATACTCACTATATTGCTGCTGTGGGATTTTGCTAGGAAGACCATCCGTTACCCATGTGGGAAACACACCATATGTTGCCCATATCGGGAAATTCCATATGGTTGTTATATCCAATTTAAGGAGGTTTTCGGGAACAAGCCCATGGTTTCCATATGGTTGTGATATGGGAAGACCTAGTGAATTGCTAATATGGGATGTCGCAGGAAAGACCATAAGGTACCCATGTAGGAAAACCCATTCGTGTCCACGTGAGTCCGATATGGAAAGGCCCATGTTATTGTTCATAAGGGGTAGCGTTGGGATGCCCATGTGGCATCCATTTGGGACACCCTACACACAGAAAAATGGTTGTATGCCATTAAGCAGAATTAGTTAACTGTAAACTACCTTGTCGTTTGAATTTGCGTCAATGCACATTCTCGTTTGTGATGAACAACTGATGAACAAGAGCGTTGTAATGAACAACAGTGTCTTTTACCATTAATTATTATTGCTTTGTAGCTAAAATATTGCGTCGTTAGTGATAAGAAACCAGGTGATTTTTATCGTAAAGAACATACTTTTCTGCGTGTATACGATTCCCATATGGGAAGTCCCATTGGTGCTCTCGAGTATGAGGTATATTTACCCACCAACGGTCGTATGAGGGATACAGCTGTGAAGCCCATGTGGAAAGCACCACTCATTTCCCACGATGGGAAGGAACGCATGTTCATCAGATGGAAAAGACATGGTAGAGCCCAGTTTTGTTTTGCCAGTTAGAGCCCAGATGATGCCCATTTATGCCCAGCTGTTGCCCATATCCCACCTGGTGCCCATGTGGGGCTCACGAGCCATTGTTGCTCGGGAGGAAGCTTCAGGGTTAATGCCAGACCCGGACTGTGTAGGTTTAAGATTGGGGCCAGCAGGCTATTTCTTCGGCTTGGCTTGTTAAGGCAGCATTCGGTGTTCAGATACTGTTGCAGGGCTGTTGGCCCTAACCTTTCTGGGGATTGCCGGAAGCGCAGACCGTCGCATAGGTGGTTCCATCGCTGCCATATATAGCTCTTGACGATCTGTGATTGATTGAAGCCGTCCACGCCTCTGAGGCCAAAAGTAAGGCCTCCTCAAGTACTTCAGGAGGCCT
This sequence comes from Parhyale hawaiensis, assembly GCA_001587735.2. Classification (NCBI taxonomy): domain Eukaryota; kingdom Metazoa; phylum Arthropoda; class Malacostraca; order Amphipoda; family Hyalidae; genus Parhyale; species Parhyale hawaiensis. Next base: position 4,683,919 of record LQNS02000223.1, read on the forward strand.
TTCCAGAATACACATATCTGCAGCAGTGCGTGCTGGCTACCCAGTTGGGATGTGCGGTCACGTTGAATTTACAGTAACTGTTTGCTTTCCCCAGAAGTTAAGGTAAAAATCTCATAGATTGGGTACCGAACTTGAGCCCAATAGGCTAAACTTGTCTAGAAATTCAAACGAGTGAGCTACCTTTCATATTTTCAATCGAGTTTCAATGTATTACCTCATCAGATTTTAAATCAGTTTGTCTTGCTCCGTAAAATAGTGCTTGCAGCCGTGATTAGGTCAGTTCTAACACATGTAAAGCGATCCAGAGAGCGTAAGTGAAATCGCGTGCATTTGAAATTCCGGGAAAGTCCAGCCTATAATGGCTCAACTGAACTCAACGATCAATTCCTAGAGTGTTGACATAATGCAATATGCAATTTAAATCCAATGTAGGGAAGCGTGTAGGCCGGCAAAGCAACAAAATAGTGAAGAGAAAGTGATCATATATTCCACTTAAAACTAGGTTCAGTAGTTTCTTACTCCTCTCAATTCAAAATGATGAAAGCAGAATTTCTATTTTAAGTTCTACGCAAGTCAAGCCTGTTGGCTTACTTTCATCTATATACCATAACGAGTCACTCGATGGCACCTGAAATCTACCCTTGAATTCATAAACGACGAATTCCAATTCACACAATCAACTGCATGCATTGCTTGCTCTAGACACTTCACTAAACATTACGAGAAAATCCAGTGCACAGTCTCATTAGAGCAAGAGCCCTTTTTAATTTCAATCCGAAATGATATACACTACCAGGATAAGGTGTCATCGATTTTCACAGCTTGGCCACTTTTAGTTAAGCCAATAAGCCTTGACTTGTCCTGAACTTAGAACAGTAGCGTTGGTTTTGACCGTTTGGATCGTTTTTCAAGTGAGGCACTAAGACCAGTAATGCATGAGACTGGAAAAAGCTGTATTTTACAGAGCAGAATTGAGTTTTGGTGGTATCAAGATCAGTAGTAACAGCTTCAAGTCTAACGACTGATGCTCTATTCAACGGGCGTAGTGAATACACAAATGGCAGTCGTGGATAATTCAAACCTATGTCACGGTCTTACTCGACTTTGTGATACTGGGGTTAGAGTGCCAAGAGTAATTGTGATAAATAAGCGTTTTGCACATTAACATTCAAATGTGTAGACGCATTCTTTGTATCATGTGAGTTCACGTCTGGCGGAAGTAGCCGCCGTTTTTCAGGTCAGAAGTTCTCAGATAAAGAACTTAATTAAAAGGTCGTTTAGGACACCGTACAATATGTGCCTTTTACCAGCATTACTTTTTGAGTGACAGTCAAACTTTTTAGGGACCTTACGGCCAGAACCTCTATCAGCAAAAGCTGTCTTTCAAAACCTGTAACCAGAGTTTCGGTGATATTTGTTATTCTCATAAACATGAGGTAATTTACCGGCGGACTTCCCACCCAATGTAGGCAGAAGTTGCCGGCTTTCCGAATGACTGATATTTAAGGCGCTTGTGCCATCAAGCGTCAGCTTATTCGGTACTTAGCCTTACTGTATCAACATTGTCTATTACATTCTGCTCGTAGCACGTATTCAGATGTAGACCTTGTACTTTGTTGTATGCATCTATCAGTAGCATGCTTTCTACTTATTGGATCATATCTTCTAAGCCTTGAATAATAAGATGTAAATGACTAAGAAGATCTTGACGAAATTCCTTCACCATACCAGCACTGTAGCCTGATTACATTCTTCTGCATTGAAGTTCACTCTCACAACCAAGTACGGTGATGAACTCAATTATAAAACACCCACGGAAAGAAAATGAATATATTACAACCGGCGACGATGCCTCTGGGATTCATCACGACTTCTACGAAGAAGATACGTTATGAGTAACGAAGTACATCTGCGAGATTGCGTTCTTCGCTATTGCAACAGTTGTGAGTATATGTACGTACATTAACAGTGCTACTAAGAAGTGCTTTACGGTGAAGTGTTCAATTTCTACAACATTGTCAAGATTAATTCTCCATGTTATAATACTGAAGATAATACTTTTGCACGCTTCAAGAAGCTTCGTGAACGTGCACAGATACCTCGAGAATTAATTGACACTTACGCTACTGCTGTTCGCGGAAAACTGTGCCTTTCCACTATAATGTAAAGATCGTTTATGCCGAGATATGTTCATCGCAGGACTCAGGAGCTCCAGTTTGATTTCACTTCTCCATTGTGATAAAAATGCAGACACATTCGACAATTGTATTGTCATCGCCAAGCAACACCAGGCATTGTACAGCGATTGTGATAAAGGCCTGACCGTTAGTACGATAAGAAAGGCAAGGATAATCGGAGATCGAGCAGCTCCAGCTGGTCACATTGAGAAGTCTTATGTACATAAGCCTCCTCGGAAGGTTCCACATAACTATGTTTGTATTCGATGCTCTACTAAAGGAAAACATTTTATCAATGTGTGTTTTGCCTTGAATATAATATGCAAATCCTGCTCCAAGAAAGGGTACATAGCTAAAGCCTGCACGAGCGAAAAGACTACAAACAAAAAGTATGTACGTCAAGCTACTGAAGACTTCATCACTGTGCCGCGCATCAAAATAAGTACTTCAAAACAAGTTCTTTACTCTGACTGAACAAGAATTCGTTGAAGAGTGTGTACAGCGGCAAGAACCTCAAGGTATTCTTCAGAACAGAACAATGGCGCTGCAACGTCCGAAGAAGAATAAGAAGAAAAAGCAGTCCAAGTCATCGATGCCGTCGTACATAAGATTAGATAATTTTTTTGGCACACATACAATTTTCTTGACACACTCACTATTGGTAGATCACTTTTGCTTGTGAATGTTAAATTAAAAACTCGCGATTTTGAGCTAGAAATTGATACTGGTAGCTGTGTGAGCACTGTAACTGAAGAAATAGTGAATTCTCTATATAATGTACATGTTGTACCGACTAATAAAAAGGCACATGATTACAGTAATAACTTAATTAAGTTCCTTGGCTAAGTCAATTTTCGTGTTGATTTTAAAGGTAAAAGTACTGTACATTCTTTCTTTGCGGTTAGCAATGACCACAGTTCTCTCATGGGAAGAGATCTCTTCCATAAACTTGAACTTAAATTATTTGTATCAGCGCCTAAACGTGTGCAAACCAGTCCTTCTTATGTGCTTGTGCTCAATAAGTACAAAACTTTTTCAAGTCCAGACTACAGGTCGAACGTGAATGTTAAAGTAAAACTTCATGTTGATGCTGACGTATTGCTGGCGTATTGTTCAACCAAACCTCACATATATTTGTATATATATTTGTCTGTCCACCCAATAAGTGGTCGAAGGAGTTGAGCAATCTTCGTAATTTTTTGTATTGAGTTTGGTGGGTTGCCCTCAATGTGACCTATGCCAAAAAACTGAGAATAGCTGTCCATAACAAATGACAATAAAATTTGCTCTCCACTCAAAAACATGTAGAAGGAATTGAGCTATCTTCATGATTTTTGCAGGGAGCCTAGTGGGCTGTCCTCGGTGTGTTCTATGCCAGAAAACTAGGATTAGCTCGCCATAAAAAATGACGGCGATGAAACTTGCTCCCACCGCGGGTGATGGTCTTACGCCATGAGGCGTTCTAGTTTACCAAATACCTAAGCGCTCAACTGGCAGAAATTTTCTTGCTTAGCAACGTCGTGGGCGCTTCAAAGCCGTAGTAGGCTATCCATTTCTGTTGGATACTGTCGAACACATTTTGGTGCAAATTAAACTGATTTTACACTATAATCTTTTGATTTTCCTTAATATCGTAAATAGTACGGAGTGTTCTAACTTTCGTTGCTCGCTTAAAAATAACATAAAAGTGCACAGCTCTTTGAAAGAAACACCCAACGCCAGAGCGAGTAGCGGAACTTTTACTTTGGCTGATATTTTCACTACTGTTTCCGTCCCCATACGGTACGATACCAGGGAAGGTCACAAAAAATCTCCGGACACTTTGTAGTGGATACAGGGAACATAATACTGTTCACGAGTCTCAACCGTCTCTTCAATTAGAGTTTTCATCTAATCATGTGCATTTTTTGCGTCCTTGCAGACAGAACGTCGAATATACGGTGCTCCATTCCGCAAACTGCCAGCTGCTAAGCATTCAGCTTACAGCATGCGCATAGCTAAAGAATCATTTCTGTCTTTACATATAGCCTACAATGATTATTTTATACATAATCTCATCGGCTTTTAAACTAAAATGTGATGTAAGGCGTCCAAAACTACAAAATATGACATTTCTGATCTGATCTGATGTGGGTCCCGGTATAGCTGTTTGCATCAGCACCGGTGTTCATCTGCACCTCACGACGCAGTCTGCAACTCCTCCAGCCTCCTCTTCCTAAAACGCCAGGCCCGCTCTATGTACTTTTTTGCTCCAGTCCAACACCTCCACACCTGCATGATGGAAGAGAAGTTCGTTCACAGAGAAATTTTCCTGACCAGGGACCCGGGGCAGCGGCAGCAAACCTGGGCAGCCCACAAGAAAACGCTCCAAAGGTCTCCTTTTCTCCCACCGGACAAAGGTCACAAGCAAGACCTCCACCAGTGAAGCCCCTCCTCCAGTTCAAACTAACGGTACTGGTCCGGCACCGCAAGAGAAGAACAGAGCCAAACGTATTATCATATATATCCTATTGGAATATTTCCTCCTTATTCCTCCAGTAAACTGCAGCCGTTACCTTCTGCTCCAACTGGGCTCTCGATCTGCACCGATCCGGGTTATGTATGAGTATCCTTACGTCTTCAGCCTGTAATGAAGCCAGGTGGTCTAAATTTCTAACATTCAGGTCACTCATATATTGCATCACCTGACGAGCCCACCCTCTCCGCTGGCCTCCGGACAGCGTGCTCTTCAACAACGCCTACATAGACTCACAGCTTCCCCTGTAGACACAATTCACATAGCACAACTTAGTCATCATGTCTCGAGCCAACGCCGACTATGCTCCAATCTCCCCCTGCAGAGTATCCACTGGGGTGTAGCTTAGGGCTCCAAGAATTGCACGCCAAATTGAATTCTCTATTCTCTGCAGTGTCTCAAGTTCTTCTTTAATCAATACAAAGACAGCAACCGAGAACAAAGTGCATGGCATAGCAACTGACATCCAATAAGTCTTCCCCATCAGAATCTTATCACACGAGCGCGCAAGGATGGACTAAGTCAGGTTTGCCAGCTTTCTGGCCTGCTAAATCTTTCCGTACTTGTGAAGCTCAAAGACTTCATTAGCATTTTTTTCTACTCCCACGTACTTCAGGCTTTGCACAACAGCAAAACCTCCAATGTCTGTTGGAGGAGGGCCACTACCGGGGTGGTTATATACCATACAGAAGCTCTTGTCTCTATTACACATCAGTCTGCTTCGAGCTGAGACATCCACAAGGACTTATATCAATCATACTATCTTGTCCTTACTATTTGCAGGCAGCAGCCCATCATCAGCAAAGAATAGGCACGGTATGTAACGATCCTCATCTCTATATCCTAGATCAGACTTCGCAAGCACTTCAATAATCTGATCCAAGACCAAGACAAACAGCTGGGGAGAGCCAGTACATCCTTGGCGCATACCACTTGTCACCTCAACATCACCCATCTTAGTGCCATTTAGATACAGTGAAGTAACATCCATCACCTGAATATATTCTGGCAACTATATCTATGACACTTGGATCACAACCATATGCTTGCATTGTCTCAATGAGCCGTCCACAGCTGCAACAAACAAGGGTAATTTTCTTTCTTCGCTCCTCTGGATGCACTGGCTGAGCACCAGGACGTTGTCCTCCACTCTTCTCCCAGCTGTGGAGCCAGCCTGGAAATCTTCAGTCATTGAGTAATGCGTAAGATGCTGAACAATCTTATTTTTCAAAAGAGCCATGAACATTTTGTAGCAAACATTTGTCAGTGCTTTTGGGGCGCCAGTCCTTCAATTTGGGTCTCAACCCCTTGGGAACAAGAACAGACTTGGATTCTTTCCATCCTCCTGGTATGCAGCATGCGTGTACACCAGTCACGGCAGGAACGGAAGAAATCAGCTGGTCGTCAAAATTTTATTTTCGAGTTCCATCTCTGCTAGTTACGGGGGATGTGATTGGTCAATATCGGTCGGAGGAGGAGTTTGAGCATTTCGACGCAGATGAACCTAAATAGAGGATAAGTGCCTTTGAAATTGGTTTATGCATTGGAGATTTGGTGGACTTAAGTTGTCCTCAGGAAAAGGCTATTTAAGCAGTCTCAGGAAGAAATTTCTCCTTAGCGTCACGATCGCTTTGTGCATCCCGGCCCTGGGCCTTACACTTCGGTCTCTTATCAGCTGGGAATAGTATTACTGGTTTGAAAATTGCACACAGGCCGAGGCTGCTTTCATTCGATGTTTGTGGTCTAAGATGCTTGCATTCTTAAAATGTGTTAATCCAATGGTCCATTGCCGATTGTGACGCCCTACGATGACCATCGCCAACGGTTATTTCATCGTAGGTCATCTCCGATGAAAATTGGCGATTTTTGGTTCCGATGCCGATATTAATACATGACAAGAACTGCGGGTATACGCACAAATACCAGAAATTTAGAAGTAAGGTGAAACGCATATAAGTCAACGCACAGCAAAAATATATAAAGTAATATGAAGTGTAATAAAGAAATTGCCGATATTGTAGTTAAATACACAAAAATTAGATAAATACAGTATTTAATTACACGTTTTCAACAGTATTTGCAAATACATTTTATAATAACAAAATGTATTTCAATACAATTGCGTTTAAATACTGCCATCTCTGTAGTTATCTAACCATCTCGTGCGAACACAAGGATCTTCCATGTCAGTTAACGTACGCCAACCTGTCGCTGTGAAGCTTGTCAAAAGCCCACGGCTGCTATTACCGATAGTCGAGTGCACCATCAACATTTGATGGTGCACTCTACGAGTGAACGTTTTTCTTCTACAGCTCGCAGTACAACTGCAAGACAGTATATTTTTATGTGGTAGAAGATTATAAATAAGTACTTACGGGAGATATCAAAGCATCGTATGCTACAAGAAAGCTTATCACTGGAGTTCAATTTAAAACAAAGGAAAGCCTTATATTGTTTGTACTAGACTGCAGCACAGCCCATTGTTTCACCCTTGTCTGGTAATAGCACGAGATGCCATCAGCTGTGCATGTGTATAGTTTGTCGCTAGGGACATTATGGATTGCCTGTAATAAAGAATAGTTCGATTTTCTTTTCCAGATTTGGAGACTGAGTACATTTTCTTGCCCTGATTTTGAGGCAGCCTGTATATTTTCGAGCAAATTTCTCACTCTTGTTGACCTTGGTACATTCGTAAGCTGGCTATGGATTAGGATGCGTCGATGGAAACAGATTCAAACTAGAGCACTGGGAGAGGACATACCTCCGCCAAGAAAGGCAACAGTAACGAAAAATTCAAATTGCCCCTGAAACCATGATTTCTCTTGTATCAACACCAAAATCTAATCGTTTGTGCCTTATAACGGTAATAACAGTTTCTGCAATATTTTCAAGATCCTTTCATAACCGTTTGAGTTATGCTGCTGACAAACATTATAAGAAACATAAGTCAAACATACAAACGAGCCTACCGATCTGCACCAAAATTTAATGATTTATATCTTTTAGCATTACTAACAATTCCTGTAAGTTTGATAAAGATTCACTCAAAACTTTTGAGTTATTGCGCTAACAAATATAAATCAAACACAGCAACAAACACACGAACGAACAAACCGATCATCACAAAATTTGGTCATTTACTGTTTGTGATGAACACATTTACTGTTTGTGATGAACCTAACAACTCATGTAAAATTCAGAAAAATCCGTCCTTCCGTAACTTTTGGAGTTATGGCATTGAGAAAAAATGGGGCAGACAAACAAACAAACAAACAAACAAACGGATGAACGGATTTTCACCAAAAGTTAATCATCTGTTCCTCCTAACCAGAGATGGGCATGTAACTAGTTACTGTAATGGCCGTTACTTTTTGTAACGAGTAACGGTAACGCCCGAGTAGATTTCATCAAAAGTAACGGAAATTGCCGTTAGTTACTCGTTCCTCGTTGCATTATCAAAATTTTCGAAAAACATCATTTAAATGGTAGGAAAGGACGAACGTAAAATCATACATTTTACTGGGTTTCTGCATGATCGTAAAGCGGAGGCCACACGTTCCCCAAAATACATTTGGATATTTATAGCTATAGTTTTTGAGAAAATCTTTTATCAAATTAAAGTACCGATCGTTCCAGTAGCATCAAGTCTCTAGCGAACGCCTAAATAAAAATGCAATGATACTCTCATTGTCGGCGGTCATGACTGGAAAATAGGAATATCGATCACAATAAAAATATGTAACACGCTGGTTGCTATTATGCTGTAGCTATACCAAAATGTTTATGAATGCATAAATTTCCATGACTCTCCGTAACAAATTATTCTACCTATTTGATGGAAGTAGATATGGGATTGATTTTAAGACATTTATTGGGCTCTACTCGAAGTAGAATTTATTATTGGCCTTTTTAAAGCCTCAGTGCACTAAACTGCTCGAATTCGTAATGAAAAGTAGGTCGCTTATTTTCTTGAACATTTATCATTCAATTTTTAGTGTTACTACCGTTGACTCAGATGTATCAACAATTTGCCACCATCTCTTTCAATTACGTCTCACTAAACAATTATATGTAAAGCTGGAGCACTCTGAGAGTGCATGCTTCCGCTAAGCAAGGTAATGTAATTCATATTGGCATTGACAATAAGATTTTTTATATTATCACAAAATTCCGGCTGTTTGTGCCTCTTGACTCTAATATCAGCTTCTGTAAGTCCGTCAGTAACTTTTGAGTTATGTTATGACAAATACTAAGACAATCTTTAGTCATACACACAAACCGACCGAGCGATCATCACCAAAATTTAGTCATTTGGGCATTTCAATATTTTTAACTACTAATGCACACTTTATAAAAATCTGTTCAGTACTTTTTGAATTAGGTTTCTGATCAATATAAAATTAAACGTAGGGACAAGCAGATAACCAATAAACTGTAACCATCTACTCATAATAACACATCTAATAATTTATACAAATTGCACAAAATCCCTCTGTAAATTTTTGAGCTACATTCCCAAGAAAAGAAGGCAGGCCAATAAACAAATCATTTGTTTCCCCTACCATCCCCAACAATCCAAGTAAATTTCGTAAGGATCCGTCTTTAACTTTTTGAGTCACCTTGGTGACGGACAGAAGAACAAACTCCACAAAAACATAACATATTCGGTGGAGGTAATCGTTTGTTAACCTGGCTGAATGATCAGTGGTCACAAAATTGTCATTAATACCAGCATGTCAAGGGTAGAATTTCGGTTGAAGTTCATGGCAGTCATTACCTCTGCCAAAGAGGTTACGTTTTTATCGGGTTTGTCTGCTTGTCTGACTGGTTTGTCTGCTTGTTGGTCCATCACCAAAATAACTCGAAAGTTATTGATGGATTTTTACGAAATTGACAGGGTTTGTTATGCAAGTTAGAAAGAACAGAAGATCGTTAGCTGAGATTCGTTCCGTTCGTTTGTTGCTTGCCTCTCTTTCGAGTGGTGGCATAACTCTAATAGTTATGGACTGATCTTTATGAAATTTGCAGGACTTGTTAGAAATATGAGAAGACACAAATGGTACAAATGGTAAAATGTTGGCGATCAATCAGTTGATCCTATGCTGGTCTGACTAACGTTTGTCAGAACACAACTAAAAAGATACAGACGGATCTTCAAGAAAAATACAGAATCTGTTCATACTGTCATGAAGCACTAATGATCAAACTTTACTGATGATAAATAAGCCTCAATTGAGTTTTTCGTTTACGCTGTCTCGCTAAGCGGAGGTATGCACTCTTAGGGTGCTCTAGTTTAGAATGCAGATTATAAATACACAGCATCGAACAGTTAACTATTTGATGCAAAAACTCAAGGCTAACTAAAATCTTGGCTATGACCAATGAATGAGAAGTAGTCACTCCACGTCAGTCATTAATTCACTCAACTAATGGACTGCAACATGACTCTTGATTTTCGTTTATTTCAAGACTCACTTAGTTAGTTCTATTCGTTGACGAAGCTTCCGTGTTAATTCACATGTTTCACTGAGAATTATTTTCCATAGCAAATTTAACTGAAATCTCTCCCCTAGCAAAAATAATAAAACATTATTCTCCGAGAGGAACAGTTGAATGTTTGGTATTGGAAAAGTTATTACTGCTCTTACGAATTAGGATTTACAGATAAAAAGAACGAGTTTTGTTCACAAAACAATATGACAGCAAAATTTAGATCAGCTGCGCTTTATGTCACTGTAATAAATTTTAAGATGGGTTGTGCTCTCTGTAGTTGTTTCTTCAACTGCTCACACGCAGCCAATCTAGAAACTGCTGAGCATTATATTAGAAAATAGTTCAGTTAATTAATGCCCAGACCACATATTTGCATATAAACCAAAGTTGCTTTTTGCGGATGTCAGATGGATCTATCTTCGTGGCTGACGTTCTTGCCCTCAAGCTTGCTGTGATCTTCCGGCGCCTGATACGGTTAGGAAATTTTCCTCGTTGTTGGCGCACTGGGAATATAACTCCTATTCCCAAGGGTCAGTTGTCGCCCTATGTTTCCAACTATCGAC
>LQNS02000223.1:4705867-4720987 GCA_001587735.2 Parhyale hawaiensis
TGTTTTTCTTTGACACGGCAATTAATTAATCAATTAGTCACGCGGTAATTAATTACTCAATTAAATCAGACGACCTAGTACACACGTACTCATGTGTATAATTATATCATAACAGTACGAGGTATATTTACCCACCAACGCTCGTATGAGGGATACAGCTGGGAAGCCCATGTGGAAAGCACCACTCATTTCCCACGGCATACTGCCAGTTAGAGCCCAGATGATACCCATTTATGCCCAGCAGTTGCCCATATCCCACCTGGTGCCCATGTGGGGCCCACGAGCCATTGTTGCTCGGGAGGAAGCTTCAGAGTTAATGCCAGACCTGGACTGTGTAGGTTTAAGACTGTTGCCAGCAGGCTATTTCTTCTGCTTGGCTTGTTAAGGCAGCATTCGGTGTTCAGATACTGTTGCAGGGCTGTTGGCCCTAACATTACTAGGGATAGTCGGAGGCGCAGACCGTCGCATAGGTGGTTCCAACGCTGACGCCATATATAGCTCTTGACGATCTGTGATCGATTGAAGCCGTCCACGCCTCTGAGACCAAAAGTAAGGCCTCCTCAAGTACTTCCGGAGGCCTTGCCAGAAGGCACATATCTGCAGGAATGCGTGCTGGCTGCCCAGTTGGGATGTGCGGTCACGTTGACTTTACAGTAACTGTTTGCATTACCCAGAAGTTAAGGCAAAAATCTCATAGATTAGGTGCCGAACTTAAGCCCAATAGGCTAAACTTGTCTAGAAATTCAAACGAATGAGCTACCTTTCATATTTTCAATCGAGTTTCAATGTATTACCTCCTATCTGATTTTAAATCAGTTTGTTTTGCTCCGTAAAATAGTGCTTGCAGCCGTGATTAGGTCAGTTCTAACACATGTAAAGCGATCCAGAGAGCGTAGGTGAAATCTCGTGCATTTGAAATTACGGAAAAGTCCAGCCTATAATGGCTCAACTGAACTCAACGATCATTTCTTAGAGTGTTGACATAATGCAATATGCAATTTACATTTTATGTAGGTAAGCGTCTAGGCCGGCAAAGCAATAAAATAGTGAAGAGAAAGTGATCATATATTCCACTTAAAACTAGATTGAGTAGTTTCTTATTCCTCTCAATTCAGAATGATGAAAGCAGAATTTCTATTTTCAGTTCTACGCAAGTCAAGCCTGGTGGCTTTACTTTCATCCTACTATAACGAGTCACTCGATGATGCCTGAAATCTACCCTTGAATTCATGAACGACAAATTCCAATTCACACAATCAACTGCATACATTGCTTGCTAGCTCTAGACACTTCACTAAACATTGCGAGAAAATTCGGTGCACAGTCTCATTAGAGCAAGAGCCCTTTTTTAATTTCAATCCTAAATGATATACACTACCAGGATAAGGTGTCATCGATTTTCACAGCTTGGCCACTTTTAGTTAAGCCAATAAGCCTTGACTTGTCCTGAACTTAGAACAGTAGCGTTGGTTTTGACCCTTTGGAACGTTTTTCAAGTCAGGCACTAAGACCAGTAATGCATGAGACGGGCAAAAACTCCATTTTGCAGAGCAGAAATGAGTTTTGGAGGTATGAAGATCGATAGTAATAGTTTCAAGTCTAACGCCATTCAAAGGGCGTAATGAATACACAAATGGCAGTTTTGGATAATTCAAACCTATGTCACGGTGTTTCTCGACTTTGTGATACTGGGGTTAGAGTGCCAAGAGTAATTGTGTTAACTATGCATTTTGCACATTAACATTCAAATGTGTAGACGCATTTTTTGTATCATGTGCGTTCACGTCTGGCGGAAGTAGCCGCCGTTTTTCAGGTCAGAAGCTCTCAGATAAAGAACTTAAAAGGTCGTTTATGACACCGTACAATATGTGCCTTTTACCAGCATTGCTTTTTGAGTGACAGTCAAACTTATTGGGGACCTTACGGCCGGAACCTCTATCAGTAAAAGCTGTCTTTCAAAACCTGTAACCAGAGTTTCGGTGATATTTGTTATTCTCATAAACATGAGGTAATTTACCGGCGGACTTCCCACCCAATGTAGGCGGAAGTTGCCGGCTTTCCAAATGACTGATATTTAAGGCGCTTGTGCCATCAAGCGTCAGCTTATTCGGTACTTAGCCTTACTGTATCAACATTGTCTATTGCATTCTGCTCGTAGCACGTATTCAGATGTAGACCTTGTACTTTGTTGCTTGCATCTATCAGTAGCATGCTTTCTACTAATTATTGGATCATATCTTCTAAGCCTTGAATAATAAGATGTAAATGACCAAGAAGATCTTGACGACATTCCTTCACCATCCAGCACTGTAGCCTGATTACATTCTTCTGCATTGAAGTTCACTCTCACAACCAAGTACGGGGATGAACTCAATTAGAAAACACCCACGGCAAGAAAATGAATATATTACAACAGGCGACGAGGCCTCTAAGATTCGTCACGATTTCTACGAAGAAGATACGTTATGAGTAACGAAGTACATCTGCAAGATTGCGTTCTTCGCTACTGTAACAGTTGTTAGTATATGTACGTACATTAACAGCGCTACTAAGAAGTGCTTTACGGTGAAGTGTTCAATTTCTACAACATTGTCAAGATGAATTCTCCATGTTTTAATACTGAAGATGATACTTTTGCACGCTTCAAGAAGCTTCGTGAACGTGTACAGAAGCCTCGAGAATTAATTGACACTTACGCTACTGCTGTTCGCGACTTAGTGGAATAGTGAAAACTGTGCCTTTCCACTATAATGTAAAGATCGTTGATGACGAGATATGTTCATCGCAGGACTCAGAAGCTCCAGTTTAATTTCACTTCTACATTGTGATAAAAATGAAGATACATTCGACAATTGTATTGTCATCGCCAAGCAGCACCAGGCATTGCACAGCGATTGTGATAAAGGCCTGACCGTTAATACGATAAGAAGGGCAAGGACAATCGGAGATCGAGCAGCTCCAGCTGGTTACATTGCGAAGTCTTATGTACATAAGCCTCCTCGGAAGGTTCCACATAACTATGTTTGTATTCGATGCTCTACTAAAGGAAAACATTTTATCAATGTATGTTATGCCTTGAATATAAAATGCAAATCCTGCTCCAAGAAAGGACACATAGCTAAAGCCTACACGAGCGAAAAGACTACAAACAAGAAGTCTGTACGTCAAGCTACTGAAGACTTCATCACTGTGCCCCGCATCAAAACAAGTACTTCAAAACAAGTTCTTTACTCTGACTGAACAAGAATTGGTTGAAGAGGGTGTACAGCGGCAAGAAACTCAAGGTATTCTTCAGAACAGAACAATGACGCTACAACGTCCGAAGAAGAATAAGTAGAAAAAGCAGTCCAAGTCATCGATGCCGTCGTACGTAAGATCAGATAATGTTTTTGGCGCACATACAATTTTTTTTTGACACACTCACTATTGGTAGATCACTTTTGCTTGTGAATGTTAAATTAAAAACTCGCGATTTTGAGCTAGAAATTGATACTGGTAGCTGTGTGAGCACTGTAACTGAAGAGATAATGAATTCTCTAAATAATGTACATGCTGTACCGACTAATAAAAAGGCACATGATTACGGTAATACTTAATTAAGTTCCTTGGCTAAGTCAATTTCCTTGTTGATTTTAAAGGTAAAAGTACTGTACATTCTTTCTTTGTGGTTAGCAATGACCACAGTTCTCTCATGGGAAGAGATCTCTTCCATAAACTTGAACTTAAATTATTTGTATCAGCGCCTAAACGTGTGCAAACCAGTCCTTCTTCTGTGCTCACTAAGTACAAAACTTTCTTAAGTCCAGACTACAGGTCGAACGTGAATGTTAAAGTAAAACTTCATGTTGATGCTAACGTATTGCTGGCGTATTGTTTAACCAAACCTGACATATATTTGTATATATATTTGTCTGTCCACTCAATAAGTGGTCGAAGGAGTAGAGCAATCTTCGTAATTTTTTGTATTGAGTTTTGTGGGTTACCCTCGATGTGACCTATGCCAAAAAACTGGGAATAGCTGTCCATAAAAAATGACGGCGATGAAATTTGTTCTTCACCCAAAAACAGGTAGAAGGAGGTGTACTACGTTCATGATTTCTTTTCAGGAAGTCTGGTGGGTTATCCTCAATGTCACCTGTGCAAAAAAAAAAATAATAATAGTAGTAGGCTTAGCTAGCCATAACAAATGACGACAATAAAATTTGTTCTCCACTCAAAAACATCTAGAAGGAATTGAGCTTCCTTCATGATTTTTGCAGGGAGCCTAGTGGGCTGTCCTCGGTGTGTTCTATGCCAGAAAACTAGGATTAGCTCGCCATAAAAAATGACGGTGATTAAACTTGCGCCCACCGAGGGAGATGGTCTTACGCCATGAGGCGTTCTAGTTTACCTAATACCCAAGCTCTCAACTTGCAGAAATTTTCTTGCCTAGCAACGTCGAGGGAGCTTCAAAGCCAAATTAGGCTATACATTTCTGTTGGATACTGTCGAACACATTTTGGTGCAAATCAAACTAATATTACACTATAATCTTTTGATCTTCTTAAATATCCTAAATAGTACGGAGCGTTCTAGCTTTTGTTGCTCACTTAAAAATAACATAAAAGTGCACAGCTCTTTGAAAGAAACACCCAACGCCATAGCGAGTAGCGAAACTTTTACTTAGGCTGATATTTTCACTACTGAAAATTTATTTTGACAGCCTAGCTGGAGTTGTTGTCGCGGGGAAGTGTAAAAGGTGAATGACTGGAATAAGCTCGGGGGGTCATGATATCAGTGTTTGTACAGTCGGGCAGTTGGGGAACGTCGTTAGCGGAAGCCGTGTACAGTCTGGGAAAAAACGTCTGTTGTCAATTGTAGTGATGGGAATTACTAACAAAAATTAGTTAAATACAGCATTGAATTACACGTTTTCAACAGTTTTTGCAAATACATTTTCTAATAACAAAATTTATTTCAATACAATTGCGTTTAACTACTGCCATCTCTGCAGTTATCTAACCATCTCGTGCGAACACAAGGTTCTTCAATGTCAGTTAACGTACGCAACCTGTCGCTGTGAAGCTTAGCTTGCCAAAAGCCCACAGCTGCTATTACCGATAGTCGAGTGCACCATCAACATTTGGGCTCTACTGTAAAGAAAAAAGCATTGTACGAGTGAACGTTTTTCTCATGCAGCTCGCAGTACAACTGCAAGACAGTATTTTTTTATGTGGTAGAAGATTATAAATAAGTACTTACGGGAGATATCAAAGCATCGTATGCTACAAGAAAGCTTATCACTGGAGTTCAATTTAAAACAAAGGAGAGCCTTATATTGTTTGTACTAGACTGCATCACAGCTCATTATTTGACCCTTTTCTGGTAATAGCACGAGATGCCATCAGCTGTGCATGTGTATAGTTTGTCGGTAGGGACATTATGGATTGCCTGTATTAGAGAATAGTTCGATTTTCTTTTCCAGATTTGGAGACTGAGTACACTTTCTTGCCCTGATTTTGAGGCAGCCTGTATATTTTCGAGCAAATTTCTGACTCTTGTTGACCTTGGTACGTTCGTAAGCTGGCAATGGATTAGGATGCGTCGATGGAAACAGATTCAAACTAGAGCACTGAGAGAGGACATACCTCCGCCGAGTAAGGCAACAGTAACAAAAAATTCAAATTGCCCCTGAAACCATAATTTCTCTTGTATCAACACCAAAATCTAATCGTTTGTGCCTTCTAACAGTAATAACAGTTTCTGCAATTTTTATCATGATCTTTTCATAACTGTTTGAGTTATGCTGCTGATAAACATTATGAGCAACATAAGTCAAACATACAAACGAGCCTACCGATCTGCACCATAATTTAATGATTTATATCTTTTAACATTACTAACAATTCTGGTAAGTTTCATAAAAATTCACTCATAATTTTTGAGTTATTGCGCTAACAAATATAAATCAAACACAGCAACAAACACACGAACGAACAAACCGATCATTACAAAAATTTGGTCATTTACTCTTTGTGATGTACCAAACAACTCATGTAAATTCCAGAAAAATCCGTCCGTCCATAACTTTTGGAGTTATGGCATTGAGAAAAAATGGGGCAGACCAACAAACAAACAAATGGATGGACAGATTTTCACCAAAAGTTAATCATCTTTTCCTCCTAACCAGAGATGGGCATATAACTAGTTACTGTAATGGCTTAAGTAACGGGTATTACTTTTTGTAACGAGTAACGGTATCGCCTTAGAAATGTTTTAAACGTAACGAGTAACGGTAACGCCCGGGTAGATTTCATCAGAAGTAACGGAAATTGCCGTTACTCGTTCCTCGTTACATTTTCAAAATTTTCGAAAAATACGAGAGATGAGCTGTTGGCAAAGAGAAAGTTATGTTAAAGGAGTGGTACAATGATTTTTAAAAATACACAAATTTTAGGCAATTAAAGTATGACCATACTTTGCGGATACACATATATTTTAGTATTAAGAAAGAAATTTTTTATTCTAAAAGATTGCTGCGAAAATTTGTCCACAGAGACGCGAATGAAGCGCACGTTTATATTGGTAACTAAGGCTATAAAATCAATATTCTGCGCGACTGATTTCAGCGATAGGAACATCATTTAAATAGTAGGAAAGGACGAACGTGAAATCATACATTTTACTGGGTATCTGCACGATCGGAAAACGAACGCGGTCCATTCACTGCCGGCGGTCATGACTGGAAAATAGGAATATCGATCACAATAAAAATATGTAACACGCTGGTTGCTATTATGCTGAAGCTATACCAAAATGTTTTATGAATGCATAAATTTCCATGACTCTCCGTAACAAATTATTCTACCGATTTGGTGAAAATAGATATGGGATTGATTTTAAAACATTTATTGGGCTCTACTCGAAGTAGATTTTATTATTGGCCTTTTCATAGCCTCAGTGCACTAAACTGATCGAATTTGTAATGAAAAGTAGGTCGCTTATTTTCTTGAACAATTATCATTAAATTTTTAGTGTTACTGCCGTTGACTCATGTATATCAACAATTTGCCACCATCTCTTTCAATTACGTCTCACTAAACAATTATCTGTAAAGCTGTAGCACTCTGAGAGTGCATGCTTCCGCTAAGCAAGGTAATGTTAAAGAAAAATTCATATTATATTAGTATTGACAATAAGAATTTTTATATTATCACAAAAATTCGGCTGTTTGTGCCTCTTGACTCTAATATCAGCTTCTGTAAGTCCGTCAGTAACTTTTGAGTTATGTTATGACAAATACTAAGACAATCTTTAGTCAGACACACAAACGGAGGAGCGATCATCATCAAAATTCAGTCATTTGGGCATTTCAACATTTCTTACTACTAATACAAACTTTATAAAAATCTGTTCATAACTTTTGAATTAGGTTTCTGATCAATATAAAATCAAACATAGGGACAAGCAGATAACAAATAATCTGTAACCCTCTACTCATCATAACAAATCTAATAATTTATACAAATTGCATAAAATCCCTCTGTAAATTTTTGAGCTACATTTCCTGGAAAAAAACGAAAGCCAATAAACAGATCATTAAATTGTAGAACGGATCACCAAAGTTCAATTAATCATTTGTTTCCCCCACCATCCCCAACAATCCAAGTAAATTTCGTAAGGATCTGTCTTTAGCTGTTTGAGTCACCTTGGTGACGGACAGAAGAACAAACTCCACAAATACATAACATCCTCAGTGGAGGTAATCGTTTGTTAACCTGGCTGAATGATCAGTGGTCACAAAATTATCATCAATTCCAGTATGTCAACGGTAGAATTTCGGTTGAAGTTCATGGCAGTTATTACCTCTGCCAAAGAGGTTAGGCTTTTTTCGAGTTTGTCTGCTTGTCTGACTGGTTTGTCTGCTTGTTGGTCTATCACCAAAATAACTTGAAAGTTACTGATGGATTTTTGCGAAATTAACAGGGTTGGTTATGCAAGTTAGAAAGAACAGAAGATCTTTAGCTGAGATTCGTTCAACCGTTCGTTTGTTGCTTGCCTCTCTTTCGAGTGGTGGCATAACTCTAAAAGTTATGGACTGATCTTTATGAAATTTGCAGGACTTGCTAGAAATATGAGAAGACACAAATGGTACAAATGGCAAAATGTTGGCGATCAATCAGTTGATCCTATGCTGGTCTGACTAACGTTTGTCAGAACACAACTCAAAAAGATACAGACGGATCTTCAAAAAAAAGAAAAAAAGAAACATACCGAATTTGTTAATACTGTCATGAAGCACTAATGATCAAACTTTACTGATGATAAATAAGCCTCAATTGAGTTTTTCGTTTACACTGTCTCGCTTAGCGGAGGTATGCACTCTCAGGGTGCTCTAGTTTAGAATGCAGATTATGAATACACAGCATCGAACAGTTAAATATTTGGTACAGAAATTCAAGGCTAACTAAAATCTTGACCAATGAATGAAAAGTAGTCAGTCCCCGTCAGTCATTAATTCACTCAACTAATGGACTGCAACATGACTCTTGATTTTCGTTTATTTCAAAACTCACTTAGTTAGTTCTATTCGTTGACGAAGCTTCCATGTTATTTCACATGTTTCACTGAGAATTATTTTCCATAGCAAATAGAGCTGAAATCTCTCCCCTAGTAAAAATAATAAAATATTATTCTCCGAAAGGAACAATTGGATGTTTGGTATTGGAAAAGTCATTACTATTCTTACGAATTTGGATTTACAGATATAAAGAACGAATTTTGTTCACAAAACAATATGACAGCGATATTTAGATCAGCTGCGCTTTATGTCACTGTATTAAATTTAAAGATGGGTTGTGCTCTCTGTAGTTGTTTCTTCAACTGCTCACACGCAGCCAATCTAGAAACTGCTGAGTATTACATTTGAAAAAAGTTCAGTTAATTAATGCCAGGACCACATATTCGCATATAAACCAAAGTTGCTTTTTGCGGATGTCAGATGAATCTATCTTCGTGATTTTTGCTTTCAAGAGTCAGTCGAATCGACCAACAATATCCTAAGCTGGATGGTAACTCAAGCTATTCTGATAATTGTAGTGCAAAACTAGTGAGTCCGGCAGTACAAAGTGGCTGCATAGAGATTGTGATGCTGCCTTGTCATCGTTTACTTCTAGGGTACTGAAATTCTACAATGAAAGATGCTCTGTCTCTGATAATTTTTTACGTGCCATACCGTTTCGATACAAAAATACTCATATCTTAAATTTACCTGTAAAATGTCATCGAGAACATGGATTATTTTTATACATCGAGTTTAACGGTGTGTGGAAATGTGTGGTGCTCGTCACCACTCGTCCATAATACATGTATAATGCTTGTATCTATAAAATAAGTCTATTAGTTAATAACTTTACATCATGGTTCCTCATGTATTAGCACTATAGAAAAGAAGGTGCAGGATATCTCCTCATGTCAAAGCATTACGACATGCTCCTCTACGACTCCGATTTAAACCGTATTTTTTATTAGAAACTTGGCGTTTTTGCCGCAATAACACTAGTATTAGTTACAGGTACATTTTTATAACTCCAGGTAACATGTTAACGCTAGCTGCTTCCTGCAAACGATTTTGAATAAGCATTCGCGAACTAGATTCTTGATCGGACCGCCTGCCTTCCTTGATCTATCCAGTCAGTAAACGATATGACCCCATGGAAGATACACGCGCGTTGTGACCTCCGTAACCCTGGTGTTACGCTTTCCCTATTGATACTAGTTGTGTCCCCGACAACCTTGTTTTCGTACTCAGTAGCTGCCGACGGGTAAGTAAAGTTTTAAAACAACTGGTGAAGTGAATCATATGTAAACTGCCGCGTAAAAAAAAAAATGTAGTAACATTTTGTAATACGTAACTGTTGTAGGATTACTTCTGCAGTGTACAAGCCTGTAGACACCACAATAATCGACTTAATACGATGTAAGCGTAAAATACTGTTTTTAAGAGTGAACCAGTTCATAGTAACAGACTTCCCATAGCTATGTTTAACATCTTAGGTAGTAGCCGTAGGTCTGCTGTTCCAAATCGCCGTATCAATAATGACGCCTCGTGCCCTTCGCGTATTGCTACGCGCCTGTTGCCTTCGACTATATTTTCAAATTAAATATTTTTTCCCAGACATGAACAGCGTAGTCATAACTATCTTCCTTTTTATTTTAAAAGTACAATTAAATCAATAGAGTAATAATCCTATTACATTTTGTTATTCGATAGTTTTCAAATTACTGGGTTTGTACACCATATGTGGGCGGATTTTTCCACTGTCGATGAAATGCAGCACCATGTGGAATGTCATGTTGTTGTTCGGATATCATAGTTATTATTTGAGATATCGTAGATACGGCAGCATAGTCAAATACATGCAGCAGGTTACTGAAAAGGACGAGATAGTAGTCGATAATATAATGATTAAATATTGTAATCGTCCTGCAAAACACGTGGAGTAACTGTGAGATGTCAGATCTGTAGTCGGTGTTACCATAATTCGTTGTTGCCATAAACGTGCCTATTAAAAATAGACGTGTCACTTGTAACAGTTACAATTACATATGTAGAAATAGAGCGATAAATGCTGAGTTAATTATAGTAATTGGATCAGGTCAGTTACTCTTAGATTTATATCTTTATATTTTTAGTTTTCCGCAGAACCTGATTTGCTATGAACAACCCTTTGATGCCATGTTCTCTTTCAGGTGCAAGCTATGTACGAAATTTCCAAATAAACCGGAACATCCCAGACGCTTTCATTCGCCCACCTAGACTAGTGTAGATGGTGAACGAATGTGGTGCTGCACAATGAGCACTACAAATGGAAACGATGCTCTCGATTCCGATAGGTATGCAATTGGTAACAGAGAGAAGCACGTATATATGAGTACTGGAAATAGGTAAATTGCTAAAGGAATTTTAGCTAGTAAAACTTTTTTAGTGCCTTGAATTCTATTACAGTCTACCACCACTGACCTCTATACGCCCACAAAGGCGTCCCAACAGACGTGTTCCTGCGCGTCAAACTTTCACACTTTATCGCCTTGGAAGTGTCTCGTCTCCGCAAGAGAGTGTACGATATTTTTTAAATAACTGTTCATCTTCAAGTCCTTGTAACGCTTTAATTGAACATTTTAGACCATACCTTTATAGATAGAATAAAATGTGTTCATATCGACGATCGCTACCTATGTAGTGTTAAAGTTTGGCAACAAAAGTGTCGGACATCCTGTATATGGCCTTCACCAAACGTCGTTTCACTTGGTACGAAATAACTCCGCTAATGAAGAATAAAGATGGGGATAGAAACCAGAACGTTTGAAAACCGTGCGGAGAAAACTGAAGATTTAAAACAA
Organism: Parhyale hawaiensis; assembly: GCA_001587735.2. Lineage (NCBI taxonomy): Eukaryota > Metazoa > Arthropoda > Malacostraca > Amphipoda > Hyalidae > Parhyale > Parhyale hawaiensis. The sequence continues at coordinate 4,717,250 of LQNS02000223.1, forward strand.
AAGCAAAATGATGTTCAGGACTCGATCAGTTTAACGCTGAAAGATAAGACTTATATAAAGGAACATAAAGGAACTAATTTTGTTCAGCTGGAAACGAATGCCAGCAGTTCGCACTATCTAAACTGCATAGTGGTATGCATCATTGCTGATACCAATGTTAGGAAGCTGAACTTGTACCGTGTTACTTTTTATCCCTAACTTGATTGTCACTGCAAAATACAGGTGGAAATTAAAGGCAAATACCACGAATACATACATATGTATATATATAGGCCTATATTACACTTTTTGTGGTAACATAGACCTCTCTGCAGCTTAGCGAGCTTCATAGCGTTTCTCTTTACATCATGAGACTTTGATTTTGCGTCAGCAGTGCAAACATGCTAGATGATGGAAGAAAACCGCTCCCTCAGAATTAATGGGGGTAACAAAATTTGTATTTGTGCAAAGTTTGAGCGCCATAGGTTTACTAAAAGGAGCGACACGCTACCTTGTGCCGTACTGGTAAGGGATTTTTTGCTCCTTCGATTGCTGGTCCCTGTCCACTGATCACAGGCACCCGGTCATTCGCGCAGATAAGCAATGAGTCAGCCTTGCCGGATATTTCAGCTTTTGATTTGCGTAGCAGTTGCTACCTCCTTACATTAAGCCTCCTTGATCACGCGTTGATGACTCGCTGATTGGCTGTACAAGCTGATGGAAGCCTCTGATTGAAGGGAAGAAGGAGGCATCGACGGACAAAAATGCCCTGGCCAGTTTAGCTAAACGTGGCTATGTTCCCTGGTTATATTAAATCTCCTATAACCGTGTTCAAAGAGGTTTATTAGAGAGACCACGGTATTATTATACCTGATAGGCTCGCAGACTTTATTTTTCTCCCATGGCTGCCTCGGATACTGCTATTGCCGCCGCAGCCTTCGCCCCAATCACAAGCTCCAAAGCAGTCATCGAACACACGACTTACGTGTGCGTCCATTGCTGTCTGCGCATGTGCAGCGATTCAGCCAGGCTTCAGCCTTGCCGGAACTTGGTTACGATATGGTGCAGCACCAGCATGGGCATTAGCGCCCATTGGCTGGAACGTTGAGCACCATCGCCAAGGCTTGTCGTACCCACCATTCCATTAAACCTCCTTGACTGTATCCAAAGCGTATCATACATGTTCCAATGTGTTGTATGGTTACCAACTAGAAATTTGCTCAGCAATTGAAGACATAAGGTGATCGACTTGCTCCCTGTCTCACAGACCTAAAACTCACTATTTGCTAAAAAAGGGTAACCTACTTACGATTTTCGGTGGCGCTAGCAGAGCATAGCCAACCACAGAGCACAGACATTGAGGAGCCACTTGTAGAAAAGGGAGATTTCGGTTCCCGCAATTGAAGCTGACTGCACGGTGCCGCAGACGTATATCTATATGTTCTTTCATTACTTTTCCATGCTTTTTAGGCTATTTGACTCAAGTCTTTTGCATTCAGTAATGACTGGCAAACCTGTCAATACTTCTAAAATTTCTACACGAAGTAAATTCACAAAAATATTAAGGCTTGAAGTGTAATTACGTAAAGCAAGTGAACAGGATATTTGCAGTAGAGTAAAATTATTTCGCAATAGTTAGTAAAATAAACAGTCTCAAGTCGTAGAACAGAAGCTTCTCAAATTTCGTGGCATGCTCAATTTGTAATGAAATGCTAAGTAAACAGTTCATGAAGCTGTTAATGAAATTTATTTGGTATACGGGCTAAGCTAGAAAATCAAAACAGAGAGCAGAGCTGAAGGGTGAGTTGGAGTAGCGGGCACCCATGAAGGGATGAAGCCCTGGCAGCAGTGAAGCGATGTTGCTTTGGTCGCCGTGAAGTGATGTGAATGATGTAGCACTGATCGCCATGAAGTGATGTAGCATTGCAGCAGTGAAGTGATATTGCATTGGCAGCCATGATGTGATCTAGCATTGTCAACCGTGAAATAATGTACCACAGGCCGCTCTAACGTGATCTAGAATTGACCACAGTGATTTGATATAGCATTGTCAGGCGTACAGTGATCTAGCATTGGCAGCAGTGAATGGATGTAACATTGGCAGCCGTAAAGTGATCTAGCATTGGCACCTGTGAAGTGATAAAGGTAGCATTGGCAGCCAAGAAGTGATGTAATGTAGGCCACCATGAAGCAATTTAACTCCGGCAACCATGAAGTGATGTAACATAGTCATCCATTAAATCACGTAACGTAGGCAACCATGAAGGGATATAAAATAGTCGTTTACTAAGTTATGTAACGTTGGGCAACCACGAAGTGATGAAATATATTAGTCCATCAAATCATGTAATGTAGACAACCATGAAGAGATGTACCAGTAACATATAGAGCATGAGGTGATGTAACGTAGACAGCCGTAACGTGATGTAGTGTAGGGAACAACCATGACGTCATTCAACTTAGGCACCATCGAATGATTCAAACTTAGGCAACCATGAAGTGATTCAACTTAGGCAATCATTAAGTGATGAATCATAGGCGACCTTGAAGGGATGAAACGTAGGTAACCACAAAGTGGCGCAGTATTTCTATGAATTATTATGAAATGACATGGCACAGATGTGGATGGTTCCAGTAACTGATGGCTTTACCAGCACCAAAATGTCAGCTTAATGTCCTTTAACGGCTGTCATTGTATCTCTGTATCATGGCTAATTATGAATTTTAGTTAATGGCTGCTAAAGTTTTCACTCTGTAGCATTCCTCTTACTGTAGTTTTAATTAATCTTACCAGAGCCTCCGTAACGATCGGACGTGCGTATACGAGCTCCGTCCAGCTAGATCATCTGATTGTAGCTCCGTATACAAACTTTATATTCAGCCCTGTAAGTGGCTGAACCTTTTCTGGAACTGCAGTTGTATATTTCTGCAATGGGTTCAACATTCTAGGTAGCAGCAAATGTTGGGTATGAAAGCGACCCACCTCTGTGATGCACTAGTGTCTACAGATGGTCAAGCAGTCTGTGAGCTCAACAGTGCCAGGACTTGCAAATGGCCCAACTATAACCTGTTTGTTATTGTCTGGTCGCGAAAGTGAATCAGTTTTTCCGGAGATTCATGCCGCTCTGAACGTCTACTCGTACTAATCGCCATATGTCTACCGGGAAATGGCGAATCTTCGTGTGAAAATTAAGTGCAGTTCTCAAGTTTCTGAGATGAAAAAGACTTTACTCCAAATCTGCTCCAATGCAAGTGTTCGAGTGTCGCGAGTGCAGAATATTCACGGTGGTTTTTTGGTACGCTGCGCTTCTGAAAACGATGCTGACCAATTGTGTTCGGAAACTTTGACTCGAGCCCTTGCAGCCTGTGATTTTGAAATTGTGATACCTGTAGAGCTTCGAGTGCGTAGAACCGTAATCCTGAAAGGTCTGGACCCAATAATTTATGAAAACGAACCGAACGGTATTCGAGATGAAATTCATGCACATAATGATTGGGCGACAATGAAAGAAATTGTCAAGTTTCCAAAATCAAATACCATAAAAGTTGTGTTTGCTTCAGCCAAGATGGCTGAGAGGAGTGTCTCTCATGGACTGAGCTTATTCAGGTTGCATATCGGTGGAGCTTCTATCATACGCGAAAGGTTATTTCCAATCACAACATGTTACCGCTGCTACAAAATTCAAGACCACCCAACAAGACTGTGCCCAGCTGACCCATCGCTGAAGATCTGTTCAAGGTGCTCCGCTGACGATCATG
>LQNS02000223.1:4759565-4772055 GCA_001587735.2 Parhyale hawaiensis
GTGCAGATCGGTTGGTTCGTTAGTATGTTTGACTCATAATTGTCATAACGTTTGTTAACAGTATAACTCAAAAAGTTATGAACGGATCTTCAAAAAAATTGAACAAGCTGTTATTAATATAAAAAGGCACAAATGATCAGATTTTGGAATTTCTGCAAAGAAAATTATGGTTTCAGAGCCAATTTGAATTTTTGCTACCGTTGGCTCACTTGGCGGAGGTATGCGCTCTCAGAGTGCTCTAGTTTAGGCTATTTGACAATTCTTTTACATTCAGTAACTAGAGCACACTGAGAGCGCATACGTACCTGCGCCAAGCGAAGCAACAGTAGCAAAGAATCAGATTGGCTCTGAAACCATAATTTTCTTTGTATAAACTCCAAAATCTAATCATTTGTGTCTTTTGATAGTAATAGCAGCTTGTGCAATTTTCTTGAAGGTCCGTTCATAACTTTTTGAGATATACTGCTAACAAGCGTTACGACAAACATGAGTCAAACATAAAAATGAACAAACCGATCTGCACCAAAATTCAAATTTATTTATGTATTTTAACAGCACTAATAACACCTATAAATTTTATAAAGATCCATTCATTCTTTTTCGAGTTATTGTGCCAAAAAGCATAAAATTGAAAACATTGACAAAATTTTGTCATATACTTTTTGTTATACACCTAATAACTCATGTTAATTTCATCAAAATCCATCCGTACTTTTTGAGTTATGGCGTTGAGAAAAATTAGGCAGACAAACAAACGGATAAACATATCTTCACCAAAAGTTAATCATCTGTTCCTCCTAACATACCTAACAATCCCTGTAAATTTCATCCAAATCGGTTCATAACTTTTTGAGTAATCTTGGAGACAGACGGAAAGACAGCCAGACGGACAGAGACAGACAGACAGACGGACAAACACGTCGAAAACATAACCTGCTTGGCGGAGGTAATAACTTTCAAACCTTTACATATTCTAAAACTTCTATAAGCAACAAATTCACAAAAATATTAAGGCTTGAAGTGTAATTTCGTAGAGCAATTGTTTATGACATCTTTTGATATTTGCAGTAAACTTATTTCGAAATAGTGACATAAACAGTCTCATGTTATAGAACAAAAACTTTTCAAATTCATGGAATGCTTGATTTGAAATGAGATGCCAAGCAAGTAAACAGCTGATGGAAATGTAAACCTAATGAAATTTATTAGGTAGCTATATGGGCTAAGCGAGGAAATCAGAACAGACAACAGAAATGAAAGGGGAGTTGAAGCAGCTGGCAACCATAAAGTGATGGAGCCTGGCCAGCAGTGAAGTGATGAAGCACTGACCGCCAGGAAGTGATCTAGCATTGGAAGCAGTGAAGTGATGTGGTATTGGTAGCAGTGGAGTGATATTGATCAGCATGATGAAGCACTGGCCCCCATGAAGTGATGTAGTGTTGACAGTAGTGAAGTAATTCAGCATTGACAGCCGTGAAGTGATATTGTATTGGCAACAGTGAAGTGATGTAGATAGCTTTGACAGCTGTTAAGTGATGTTTCAATGGCCACCCGGAAGTGATGTAATGTAGGCCACTGTGAAATGATTCAACTCCAGCAACAGTGATGTAGTTCAACTTAGGCAACCAAAAACTGATGCAGCATAGGATACCATGAAGTGATATAGGTAACGTAGGCAACCACAAAGTGGTATAATATACCTAGGCAGCTTTGTGAAGTGATACTGACAATCACGATGTGTAGCTTCAGATGGTTCCGGTAATGAAGGGTTGTATCAGCCATAAATTATGTTTTACTATCATTTACCAGCTGTCTTGGTATCTCTATCTCTTAGTTAAATTTCGTCCACAATATTTTGAGTTCTGATGCCAACGAAAAAAAGAGGTAGACAAACAAACGGTTGAACGGATCTTCCCAAAAAGTTGAGTTATCAGTTCCTCCTAACATGCTTAACGATGTCTGCAAATTTCGTAAAGATCCGTTTATAACTCTCGGTGTTATCTTGGGGAAAGACAAGCAGGGAGACACCTCACAGACTCGACAAAAACATGAACTCCTTAACAAACACGACAAAAACAAACCCTCCTTGGAGTAGGTAATTACAGTCATTCCTCCGACACATCCACTAACTTCTAACTATTCTCACGTTCACAGCTAATCATTGCCAGAGCACGCTTCCCATTGAAGATGGAACTATCCAACCCAGTCGCTGTCTTAATCGCTGCACAAAATTTGGAGTTCTGCACGTAGAACATCTACACTGGAAGACGAAGTGTGTGAACTGGGCAGGAATTGTGTGCAAAAATTGACTTTGACGTTTACCAGAATAATTCTCTCAAGACGTCCAAACTGATATCAACATTTAAACGTACCATTAGCTATTGCATTCAACTATTCAACGCAATACTTTGATATAAACAAACATTTAGCTTTCATACTTCGTCGTGATGTAGTTAGGCAGCAGACAAAAGCAAAACACTCCCCGGCGTTCCGTCAACAGAGTTTTCGATCGAAGACAGTGCATCAAATCTGTACTCTTATATAAGGCTGTCAAGTACAATTATATACAAACATATTGCGATGCATTCATGAGATGATAAGATAAAAGAATGTTAGTACTGCTAAACAGCTTTGGGAAGAATGTTGAAAACTGCAGTAGCTATACTGTATTATAACAAAGTTTCATACCACCTCACCTCCGCTTCTCCGAAATTTCCCCCCAGGACGCAGGTGAGCTTTATGTTTCGCGCAGATTCGTTAAATGCCAAAGACGTGAAAAAAGCATCCAGCTTGTCGATTAAGCAGCGATTTTCAACATCCAGGTCAAGTAAAATTTCCAGAGTTTCGAGACAGCAATCCGGGGAGTACAGCAGACGACCCCAGTCGTCCAGATCAGGCGAATGGCTCTGNTAATTGACTGCGCATTCCAATATGAATTTTATGGTGCGGTGCTTGCCATTGAGGCAATCTAAAAACTTTTTGGGGTGAGAAGGATGCAAACATAATATACATTTATCATCCACGTAGCGCTTGTACAGAACGGGGCGACAGCAGCAGGGCAATTTCATCTGCAGCAAAAATCATAATAATATGATTCACCACAGACCACACCATACATTGACTGGGAACTGGCCCCTAAGTGTAATGACATACTATGACGCCAGCTTCAGCTTTTTTAACGCTGACGCGCGCTTGAACGTTAAAAACACAAAAAGCTCTGGTGACATGCTATTGCGTTTTTGTGAAGCGGAAGCGTACCAAATGTACTCCAGCATGAAAAAGTACCATATCTGGTACTATAGTACCAGGTTTGGCAAGCCTGCTGCCGAAGCGCGCTTCCGCTTCCTAGTGTCACTAGCCATAAGGATAACATGTGTTGGTTTCCTTTAACGCGGAAGCAAGATGACGATGAAATTTTTTTTTCTGCCGACAGTAGCTTCCAAATATTTTCATTGCGCTTTTTCGGCAACGCACTGCGTCGCTTTTTCTCTAGTATGTCACTAGCCGTAGGATTACACGTCTTGGCGGACTCCATTTTAACGCGGAAGCGCGCTTCCGCGTTTGACGCGCATAGTATGTCATTACACTAAGGCAGATTTCGGTCCTGCAATTGGGCTTGACTGTACGGTACAGCAGGCGTATTTTTATATGTTCTCCCAATACTTTTTCATACTTTGTTTAGGCTATTTGACAATTCTTTTACGTTCAGTAATAGCTGGCAAACTTGTACATATTCTAAAACTTATATACGCAACAAATTCACAAAAATATTAAGGCTTGAAGCGTAATTACGTAGAGCAACTGTTGATGACATTCTTTGATATTTGCAGTAAACTTATTTCCAAATAGTTAGTGACAAAAACAGTCTCATGTAGTAGAACATAAACTCCTCAAATTCATGGAATTCCTGATTTGAAATAAAATGCCAAGCAAGTAAAGAACTGATGGAAATGCAAACCTAATGAAATTTATTAGGTAGCAATATGGGCTAAGCGAGAAAATCAGAGCGGACAGCAGAGATGAAAGGTTAGTTGAAACAGCTGGCAGCCATAAAGAGATGGAGCCCGGCCTCGCTATCGTCTCTCACGATGATTTGTGTGCGTGTTTGTGTACGCAGATCGTGTGCGCGTGAGCGGCGTTGAAGTTGGTTATTGTGTCAAATCTGTCAATGGAAATAAAACTCATTTGAATGTGATGTTAGAGTACAGTACGTGTAGTATCAATAAGCAAATTTTTTCTATAAAATTTTAATATTCCTAGAAATTACTATGAATTTTTTATATTTCTTCGTGTCCGAAAGTATGATGTATATATCACCTACTCAAGGTATACGATGGTGAATTTAGATTCCCTGCACTGCAATGCATGCCTCATGGTACGACAGAGAATTGCGAGAGGCCCGATTTCAGTGTCCAGTCAATGTATGGTGCGGTCTATGAGTCCAATAAAAATGAATGTAAGCATCAACACTTTATTTCTTTACTATTTTAGCCACTTGATATGTCACTGCAGTTACCTGGGATATAATGGACGGAGTGGAGGATCCACGGAATTCTTGTGTATCTTAGCGTTTCCATAAATGTAACCAGGCTCATAATGACCTTCCAGTTTTCTAAATCCAAATTCATTGCAAACAGCATTGATTGCTGTGATGTATCCATTAAGTTTTCTTTTGAGAGCTTCAGTTGGGTCTTTTGGCAGGGTTTCAAATTTCGTCCCATCACTTACTAGTTGATCCAATTTTTGTTTGTACGTGAGAAAGTAAAAATTGACATAATTGTTACATTTGTCAGCTTTTTTGAAGACAATGTTTTTATTTAATTTAAGATATCTAAGTGCTTGTTGCTGTTTTTTCGTAAGAGAAGGTTTTGAGAATTCTATAAATTCTTGCAAATTTCATAAGGATCCGTTCATAACTTAATGATTGTGCAGCTGACAAACAACATATAAAATACAGAGACAAATAAACAAACGGATGAACAAATCATTACAAATAGATGGTCAGTGGCTCTTCTTAACATAACGAATAATTGGTGCAAATTTCATGAAATTTTGTCCACAATTTCTTGAGGTCTGATACCAACGAAAAAAAGAGGTAGACAAACAAACGGTTGAACAGATTTTCCCAAAAAGTCAAGTCATCAGTTCCTCCTAACGTGCTTAACAATGTCTATAAATTTCATAAAGATCCGTTTATGTCTCTTGGTGTTATCTTGGTGAAAGACAAGCAGACAGACACAGAGACAAACTCACAGACTCGACAAAAACATGAACTCCTCGACATACACGACAAAAACAAACCCTCCTTGGCGTAGGTAATTATACCCATTCCTCCGACACATCCACTAACATCAAAATATCCTCACGTTCGAAGCTAATCATTGCCAGAGCACGCTTGCCATTGAAGATGGAACTATCCAACCCAGTCGCTCTTTTAATCGCTGCACAAAATTTGGAGTTTTGCACCAGTGAGAAGTCCAATTGATATGGCTGTCAAGTACAATTATATACAAACATATTGCGATTCATTCATGAGATGATAAGATAAAAGAATGTTAGTGCTGCTAAACAGCTTTGGGAAGAATGTTGAAATTTGCAGTAGCTATACCTACTGTTTCGTAACAAAGTGTCATAACACCTCACCTCCGCTTCTCCGAAATTTCCCCCCAGGACGCAGGTGAGCTTTATGTTTCGCGCAGATTCGTTAAATGCTAAAGACGTGAAAAAAGCATCCAGCTTGTCGATTAAGCAGCGATTTTCAACATCCAGGTCAAGTAAAATTTCCAGAGTTTCGAGACAGCAATCCGGGGAGTTGTCGTCTGCTGGGGTCAGCAGGTCTAGTCCGCTTACCGAGACTTATTCCACGTGCTCTCGGCTGGAGACGTGCTTGCACACCTGGCGGAATACATGCAGGCATTAGTGAGGTCAGTTGCTAGCAACGGAACGGGAGTAGTTTATAGACCGACAAATGCGGGACATTGAGTACGAGCAACAACTACAGTGCTATGTGCTGACATGCAGGTCACCATAACAGATTTTGGAGGCTGATCCATAAGTTAAAACGGCAAATCAGTTTCTGGGGGCAGTCAGAGAATTCCATTAGGATAGCACACACATACAACTGTAAGATAGACCTCGTAGACTGCTACTATATGTATTGCAGTGCTGAGCACTAGCATTAACTATACCTAATACGTACATGAAGGGTAATAGCCATAGGAGACGTAGAACGCGAGACAAAGATGCTAGCGTTTTAGCATCGAATTTGCACAGAGTCGCGTGCAAGAGTAACATAGGCAACACGGACACACTGATCAGTAGCAGAATGTGTTTGCGGAGAACAAAATATAACAAAAACAAGTAACAGAACACAGGTACGGTTTACTTTCTTATGATCATTTGATGAATGAGTGGACACTGCCTATGCACTAGTCTTACTACTGCGCTGTCCTAAATTGGCGGCGCTCGCCATGCGTGAGTTAAAACACTCATAGGTTGGGTTCACGTTCAATACTCTACACATGCTTCAGCAATACGCTTTGAGAGTTAGTTTCTTTGATACAGACATACAGTGCTATACACAAGCCGATAAAGGGCTCCTAATATGAGTAAACTCATTCTGTATACTTTGACGACATACTAAAATTATAATTTTTAAAGGCTAGTTGGAAGTTTACCGAATTTATATGTTCGGAATCACTGAAAGTATCGTGCCTGCACAAAAATATTTCAAAACCTCGTCAAGAACAACCTGGACTAGCGTGGGTTTGGATGCATAACGTGCACCAAACTTATCTATGACGAGCTGCTAGTTTACTTGCGGTCAGGAAATACTGTTGATGTAGCCGCACGCGGGGCTGCACTGACCTCTATGACATTCATCTGACCACGGCCGCTCTCCCTCAGGAGTCTGAGCAGCAGTGACGCCGACGACGGGTGCAGGGGAGCCATCTGAGCCAGCATGTTTAGGACGATGTGAGCGTTGCGTCCCAGCAGGCCGACCAAGCACTGGATCACCAGCACACCGCTCACTCCACCAGCACCTCTACAGCACAATAAAATGGAATTGCAATTACCACACATATAGGTACTCGTATCACACTCCAATAATAACACTACTCAAGTGCAACCCACGGTCAACAACATGGCGGTAGAGAAGAGTTGTTAACAGCTCAGTTCTTTACTCCACGGCTCAGTTGACAGCTGTTCGTTGTTGAGGCTCTTATACGTAGGCTGGGTTCGACCATAGAGTGGCAAGAGTAGCATATATACTCTAGCATACTGTATATACTCTAGGAACGCACTTCCGACGGAGTGGAGCGCAAGTGTCGCCCTGTATGGCTGCAGGGAGGAAATATTTTGCGGCGTTTTGATCGTGCAATCGAGAGCTGCAGGCCCCGTCCCAAGTTACCACGGTGATTAAACAGTCGGACTGCGCCTGAGTCAGAACTGAAGTCCTAAAAGGGCCACATGGGGGGAGGGGCATGAGTGAAGGGCAATGGGTTAGATTGAACCACTCTTTGCTGCATTGAAGGGAATTTTAGGAGCACCTCGCTGTTGCCTGTCCAGCAGCAAGTTAGGAACTGTGGCGGGCCATAATAGCTAGGAACGTAACCGTTACAACTCACAAGCACCATTTGCTCCGGCCCTTGGGAAAATATAACTTACAAGATCATTCTGTGCCCCCCAGGACGACGGAATCAACTTCAGCCGACACTGAGCAAAATTAACGCCGAATTTGACAAACTTCTAGAACTGCTACGGCAATTTTACTCTTCTTCGTCTGATGCAGCATCACTTTAAGCTGCTCAAGTGTGTAACCTTACTAAGGTGCGGGAGCTTAATACGACCGCTGCAATACCCACAGCAGGAGCTGAGATTGGGAGGCACTAATGAGAACACTTGACCTCTGCCTTACAATGTTTTCCTATTGAGATAAAGACGAGGACAATGAAACTCTGGAAAAAAACATCAGTTGCCCCAGTGACTCAGCAATGCCAAGGATTGGCGGAGGAAGCAAAGTAACCGCCGGCGGCTCATTGCAGCGTCTTCGTCGTACGAATATTGGGGCGGGGTACGAGCCCTTCATCCCTCGGAACACTTCGTCGTGTTAAGTTTCTCTAAAAGGAAGCAGCTCAGTGCCCATTAAGTCAACCAACATCTGCGTCAGTTCACCCGAGAGTTGAATTTTTGCTCATCTTATCTCGATGCAGGAGAGGTTGCACCAAATATTGAAACATCTATACAAACATGTAGGGAAAAATATAAACATCCAACTATACTAGAGTGCCCGGCCGTGGAAATGACGACAGCTTATGAGCGTTGTCCTCATGCCATGTGGTTGCCAAACAAACAATAAGGTAACAAAGACCTTTCAGAAGTGGCAAAATATAAACACGCAGTGGGATCATAGCGACAGAGTTTGGTATACCAGGCTCAGTAAAGTACCGTAGTGAGTGAAATCAGAAGTGCAGCCCTAAAATCTACTCTGTGCAGACAGCATCATCTTTGGTGGAGACATTTGAAAGGTGAAGAGAAGACTGAGGAGAATGCATAAAAAATAAAACAAGCTGAACACAAATACAGTGAATCACTTGGAAACTCCTAAAATATTACGTACTGCCAAGGCACAATATGTGAACTACCGGGAGCCACTTGTGATTTGCAGAGGAGAAGCGTTTCATTTCTCGACCGCAAGGAAGAGACGTCAAGAAGTAGAGCTGCCTGTGTAAGTGGAGTGGATTTCAGGAAATGTAGCGCCTCCAGGATTTCAAGAGAGTAACTTAATGTTAATTTAGAGCTCGAATATCTTTTTATCTCATTCCTTAAGATTAGGACGGAGAGACCAACGCAGCAAGTAAGAACGAAAGCAAGAAAGCAACTAACAAACTGCGTGTTGTTGTGCAGTGGATGTAATAATACACAGTGCGTTGATTGGTTGCTTCCTAAGTCCTCATCTGGAGCATTCGACACGAAAAATCAATTGTCTTAACTGCAAACGGCAAGGGCCAAATTTTTACAAGGAGAACTGAGGACGATTGCAGTGCCGAGAAGTGGTTGGTCGTGTGGATGCGGAATTGCACTTCCTCATCGGGGTGACTATATTTTTCATTTTTGAGCTGATGATGACCGTGACACATCGAGACTTACTGGCACTGGATCCGATGTTTCAGCCGGATTATCATCATTCATCGCTAATGTTCGATTTGTGAGTTGGTTTTCCTTCTAGCTCGTTAATTACTGATATTCTCATATAGGAGCAAATGCGGCACCAACACAGAGCAGTCGCAGTTCTCGCTCCTCCTCATCACCTATTCAATAATAAATAAAGAAACACGTTAAAGAAACAGATTTTTTATATATGACTAAAACTGAACGTTTTTTACAGCTTAAGGAATAACTGCGTTCTCTGACACAACCTACCGCGGGAGACGCACACGTTTTAATATTTGACGAAACTCTGGACTTTAACATTTAATTATTACTTTGCATGGCTTCTATTAGCGCTACCATAAAGTCTCATTTTATAACATTCTCTATACATCGCAACATAAGTGCGCTCTCAGTTCAAGACTTATAAATTCAGTCGATGATCAACGAAGCACCTGCGAAGCGATAACTTTTCATAGGCAGTAGATACAACTATTATTTTTTCCAGCTTGTTGTACTGAAGGCTTATAATTCTGTAGGTAGAATACGCGACGGGGAATTTAATTAAATTCAGTAATGCTCTACTGCTTACTAATGTAAGGTTTGTTAGCGTGTCTTTCAGAAGCATCTTAGTAACTAAAGTACGTTAAAGAAAAACGGGTCTGCCTAAGTTACTCCCCACCATTTTGTAGAGCACAAATAGCTACTCTGGTCTCTTTAATATTTTATGTAAGACGCCTGTACACTGTTTCATAATAGTCTCAATTTATATACCTTTTTATATAGATAAATCTGAATTATGTACCTTAGATACTGGTCGCACTGTAATAGCTCCGCAGCATTTGAAAATTTACGCTCAGACGAAGGCACTTACTCGACCTGTGCCGAAAGCTTGGCCAAATAAATACAAGTCTAATATCTATCAAAATGAATCAGGCCAGACATGAAGCAATGTTCTTATTACTAGCAGTACATGTAAATTTTAAGATCTCTTCATAACTTCTTGAGTTATGTTTCTGACAGAGAGACACAAAACAGGAAGACAGGCAAACTGGGGCTGAAACCTTGGAGTACAGATTCTATTGGAGGAGGGGAGCGCACCTTCAGCCACCGTTGCTGGCAGCGCTCGCCTTCCCTTGTGGCTTTTGAACTCCTCCACTCGTAATACCTCTAACTTCGGCAGTCAACTTGGCTGACAGCCAGTTTTACGATGCAGTTAACTAGCCTATCTCCTTCCCATCAGGACAACTGTAAAGCAAGCTCGCGGAATCTGCTAGCAAAAGTTCGGAGTAAACTTTTACACCGAGAAAAAAAATTAACGTTCAAGATGTGATGGGGCTGGTATATGTATAGCATACAAAGTGCTATTTGAGTCGCCTTTTCCGGAGAATTGAAAAAGTAAAATTTTGTAGACGTGGACAGTATGTGCAGCAAAGAGACAGTTGAAGGAGAGCATGAGCCTGGTGCCTCGCACTTCCTCTCCCTCCTGCTACAAGCCAGAATGGCAGGCAAGAGGCACACAGGCTCCGTAGGAATTAGTGAACGGGCGCACTCCAGTAGAATCTTTATTCCAAGGCTGAAACATTACCTCCTAGGCAGGGATCATAACTATACAATATTAGGTGCGAAGAAATCATAAACGTTTGGTAGTATATCAATGGGGACGGCGAAAAAGAATTTCATGCTAAGCACGCAGTATAGTTCTTCAAAAGGGGTCGCTAATAATATCTTAACTACGAAAACATGTGGATAGACACCATTTTCTTACCTGATTAGCATGTTTATTTCAGGAAGCATTCATTGCTTCAGCAGATCTACAGCACTGGCCGTCTTAGTTTGCATGTCACTCGAAAGCTCCACGAAAAAGCATAATCATAAGCCCGATCGTTAAATGGGGCCATCTGCTCGACTCTTCAAAACTGCAGGCAGCCCAGAGAGCTTCCGACTAGTCTTGGCTTCTGGCTCCCAGACTACCGGAAGCAATGCGTGGAGCCTCAATTTAAAGAAGACTTCGTTCGTTTTTATTTGTTGCCAGACACAAATCTCACAAAACATAGTTTTCGAACTTACATATATATCCCAAATTGACATCTTTTCAATTATTATTCCTCGTTTCGTTTTTATTCCCATAGCTCCTAATACAAGACAGTATAATTTTTAACAAAGAAAGTTGGAAAATTTTAAGAAAATACAAAAACTCATCAGCCCACAGACCAGACGATACTTGACTGCCAACTCAAATTTGCATGAGAGGCTGATGCCAACTTGATTAAAGTTAAATAAAAATCTTTCCAGTGAAAAGAGCTACCTCAAACAAAAAGTAAACTGTTTATGGTGATTTAATAAATGTTTATCAGAAAAAAAAAACAAATTCGTAACTAGATATGAACTGTGGGCGACGATAATTCGAGCTTGGGACACCTAAATGACCTAAATTTCGCTAAAATAAAACCTGTAATTTACCATTGCCAGTGTCCATGTATACGTGCTTCTTCAAAAGTATGTAGTTTACTTTTTGTTTCAGGTCGCTATGTTGATTGAAAAAACTGTTCAGAGTTTCATCAATTTGCAATGAGTCTCACTTGCGAAGAGTGAACACTCGAGTTCCGTCTGGTACATGATTAACCTTATTCCCAACCTGGACCATCTGAGTTACAATAATACGTTAAAAGAAGGACAAGGAGTCACGTACGTTGGGCCGCTGGCAGTGATGTTGATTTTGAGTGCGAGGGCGTCCAGCTCTGCCTGCAGCTGCTGCTCTGAAGTGATCAGTCCGGCCAGGTAGTACGCAGCCATGAACTCCACCATGCAGCTGTTAGATAGGCATATGGACAGATAGGTAGCAACCAACGTATTTCAATATTATTATTACCACCGCCAAGCAGGTTATGTTTTCGTCATGTTTGAATGTTTGTCTGTCTGTAGGACTGTCACCAAGATAACTCAAAAAGTTATGAACCGATTTGGATGAAATTTACAAGGATTGTTAGGTATGTTAGGAGGAACAGATGATTAACTTTTGGTAAAGATATGTCTATTCGTTTGTTTGTTTGTCTGCCTCATTTTTCTCGATGCCATAACTCAAAAAGTTATGGATGGATTTTGATAAAATTAACATGAGTTGTTAGGTATATAACAAAGAGTATATGACAAAATTTTAGTAATGATCCGTTACTTCGTTCGTTCGTTTGTTAGTCACTGTTTTTAATTTTATGTTTGTTAGCACAATAACTCAAAAAATAATGAATTGATCTTTATGAAATTCATAGGGTTTGTTAGTAATGTTGAAAGACATAAATGATCAAATTTTGGTGCAGATCGATTTGTTCGTTTGTATGTT
>LQNS02000223.1:4909541-4920016 GCA_001587735.2 Parhyale hawaiensis
CTCGCGAAGTCGAAGGCGGCATGACCATGGCAATCAGTCCTCCCAGAGCCTAACCATTCCACATGGTGACAATTAAAGTCACCCATAAAGGCAAAGGCAGAACGCCTATTCGACGACTGAATTCTAGCCATTGCATCCAGGAGACAATCAAAGACCCTATCATCAGCAGACGGGCTGCGATATACCGAGAACAAATAAAAGTTCCTGAATGAGGCACAGACTCGAAGCACCATCATCTCGCAGTATGGACACTCATATTCACTCTGCCTGGACACAACAACACCCTTTCGAACATAAGCAGCCAAACCCCTAAATCCAGAGCAAGAGTCACGCAACCGCAGCAGTGGCTTTTCAAAGTTCGGGGTCATCAGCTCAGAAACATGGCGATAGCTTGAGACGAGCGTCTCCGAATATAGCACAAGGTCATAATTGGAAGAAGCTACAGCTAGCTCAGCCAAATAACCATATAAATCCCGAACATTAGTGCACAGGTGCCGGCAGGAGCGAGACCCAAAACCACGAGATATCTCTTCCACGTCCGGATATCTAGTTATCAGGCACGCAAAGAACAATAAATAAACATACACCATAAGCAAAGGAAATCATAAAAAAATTACAAAAAAGCAAATCGACAGTCGTGATAGCAACGAAAGCGGCCAGCTATCCAATTAAGCGCCCCAGACCCTGCCATCAGCAGTACGGGCTTTGGCCGAAAAGAGGAAGAAGAGAAAGGAAAGGAAAAGAGCATCAGGTGGTACTACCCGAGGGAAGGAAGAGAGGAGCAGACTGCCGAAGACTGAGTACCCAGCTATGGCACCAGCCTGTTCATCTTCTCTCAGGGATGCCGTTGCACCAAAGAGGTCTCATCCGCATTTAGAGTGGCATTTCCTCCAACTCAGGGGTTACCCAGAGCCCCAAACCCAAAGCCAGCTCATACAAACAAAGCGGCGCCCGGTGGCCGGACAATGGAGGCGGCCTGATAACGCGCAGGGCACGCGTATAAAATTGATTCACCGATCACTAACTACTATTTACTCTAGATACAATAACTTTTGCATTTAAAGTAGATTCATTCATTGTTACCACAGACTAAAATATATACCTATGTATAATCCACGTTTGCGCTACAAAAATATCAAGCAAC
Organism: Parhyale hawaiensis; assembly: GCA_001587735.2. NCBI lineage: Eukaryota > Metazoa > Arthropoda > Malacostraca > Amphipoda > Hyalidae > Parhyale > Parhyale hawaiensis. The sequence goes on from LQNS02000223.1 coordinate 4,910,686, forward strand.
ACAGAACAACCCACAACCACTCTACGTCGCTGCTGGCGAATAACTGACTGCAGCAGTCGAGTGAATGCTGCTGCCAAATGCACGATTTCCAGTTCTACCGTTGGCAAGAATTTTGTCGCCAAGCGCGTGTACCAAATAATTTTAGTTAACAACTCCATTAGATGTTCACTCGGCATTTCATTACAAACTGAGCATATCGCGAATTTTATAAGCTTCTGTTCTACAACATAAGTCTGTTTGTTATCCTAAATACTGGGAAATAACTTTACTGTAAATATCAAAGAATGTCATAAACAGTTGCCCTACGTACTTAAACGTCAAGCCTTAGTACTTTCGTGAATTTATTGCGTATAGATGCTTTAGAAGTATGTACAGGTTTGCCAGTTATTACTGAATGTAAAAGAATCAAGTCGAATAGCCTAAACATAGTACGAAAAAGTTATGGAAGAACATATAAAAATGCGTCTGCGGCACCGTGCAGTCAGGCCCAAATGCGGTAGCGAAATCTGCTTTAGGGGCCACAGTTCAGTCAATGTATGGTGAGGTAAATGGTTATTATTATTATAATAATATCTAGGTAGTTCCGGAAATTTTGAAGCCCCACCCGGCAGCTGTTGTGGCTTGGTTTCTGTTCCTAAAATAATAACGCCACTAGGACGAGGAGGACCTGTTTGGTAAAATTGCACATACTACGGAGTCTACCATGCTGATGAGCCAAGGATTAGGAGACACAACGGGTTAACCCAGGGGGCGGGGCCAAGATGCGGTGCACCATGGGTAGAGAGGCGTGTGACGTCAAAAAGTTCAAGCACGGTAATACGCAGTTATTTTACATTGTTTCTCCATCATTTCATTTGGGCCTCCAGAGTGTCCTACATGTCCTACAATCTTCATAGTTGCACAAAAATATGTATCAAAGCATCTAAGAACTTTTTTTTAGCTCTCTGAAGGATAAAATATTGAAAGGACGTTGGTTAAAAGGCTTGTAAAAGAGTACATGAATTCAGCCGGTAAATCCCGCATGTATCAGACGCACTTTTAATGCTAAGTTTATCGCCTGAAAAATGCAACATATCAAGTGTGTTTTATCGAGAGTAACATGGAATTCTGAAAATGAATTTATATGAGTGAATACCACAATGTTTTAGATTCATTTTCGTCTTCTACAATGATCTGCTATCCTCTATAATCTCAAACCGCTGTTACAAAAATTGGCTCAGATGCGAGCGATTAAACGCCTAGACAGAAGAACTTCGTAACAAGATTTGTAAGAAAAACATTAAATGACAAAAAAATTTAGTTCTCTTCCGGCGAAGAAATATTAAAGCAAAAGTCTATATATAATACGCAGAAGCCATACAATTGCTCGGTAAATTTATGAAAGCAACAGCTGGTATACGCTGCGAGCGTTACAGCAGTCTAACAGTAGGGTCGCGTCCGACTCGCGTTAACTTGCAAAAAAGGACCCTAACCGTATTCCCCACACCTTAACTGTCTTACGGAACGATGTAGTTGAAACTGGCGGATGCTAAATCTATAATTTTTCCAATGATGCTTTAGTTTTTATAATTAGGAGAGGCGGGTATGTTAATGACGCGTACGCACAGCTTAGAGCAACATTTTACCGACTCTCTTCAACCGGGTGCGTGCGTCTTACGGAAAAACAACGTAAAAATTAAATTTTATCCTTCCGAGAGCTAGAAAAAAGTTCGTAGATGATTTGATGTATATTTTTGTGCAACTATAATGATTGTAGGACATTTAGGACACTCTGGAGGCCCAAATAAAATGATGAAGAAACAATGCAAAATAGCTGCTGATAAACGTACTATGTTTATGTGACGTCACAAGGCCATTTCCCATGATGCACTACAGCTTGGCTCTACCCTGTGGGTTAACCTGTTAATCTTATAATCATTGATGATGTGCCAACCTGTGAACCTCGTTCAATTTGTAGACTGTCGCTCTCGGTGCATAGGTGTGTCTGTATAACGTGCAGTAATTCGAGTCAACTCAACAGATTGTAGTTAAAATTTGATGAAGGATTTACAAAACAGTTTCCGAATAATCCAGTAACATAGTGTATCTTCCTATGATAGATAACCTCCAAAATTTTCGCATTATTTCAACGATTTCGACTGAACCAATATTGAGCCTTCCACTTGATGAGCTGAGGTACAGCGAAATAATGAGTGTCAGATAACACAATTTCTGTGATTGCTTTTCATAGTATTCTGCAATATACTGTATGAGATACATAGGCCTAGTTATATATTGTATAAACACATAATGTAATTAACAGATACATACAGATTGGCCTTTATTAGCGTGTTTATATAAATATATTTCCCGCTACATCCTGTGTAGGGATAAAATAGTCAAAAATTATAGCTACTATCGAATGAACAACGGTGGATATTTATAAAATAAGCACCACTAGATTGACAAGAATTTCACTTTGTACGAAAGAGATTTCAATCACAGTAGCAACTATTTATCCTTTTGATCGACGTTCGGCGTCAATTCCTTTCGGAAGACTAAGTCTTTTTCAAGCCTAACCGAACTACGGTAGTAACTCCAAAGTAAAATCGTAAAATTACGCACGGCTACGGGAATGAACAATGCAGCACTGATTAAGCAGTCAATGTAGTTGCTTGGCCGTCACATTTTGACGGCGAAATACAGTAGACAATAGTAATATTGAGTGCACTGGCCATCACGATATACTCTTCTCGATAAAAGGAATTAATATGACCTTGACATGCATATAAAAGAGGAGAAATAAACAGTCGGGCCTATCGTTCAAAGAGAACGACCATACATCAGAGTACGAGAGTTCGCAAGACAATAGAGGTAGTACGGCTATACAATGAAGCCAAAAGTAAAAGTTAGGTGTAGCGGAGAATGAAATGCAAGCGCGGCCGCCGACTCACAGCATGACATCATTTGCACGATTAGCCCCACAAGCTCCGTAGCAGCAGGACCTGTTTGGGGATTTTTGTCATATTTGCAGTGTGCAAGCAACTCTCTGGACACACTGCATCCATTCAAGGAACGGAGGCGCATATATTGAAGCTGGTTCAACTGCATGTCGCCGGTCGAGATGCGTGAGACACCAAGTGACTTCAAAAACTCGTGCGAAGACATAGGTGATAGAGTTCGACGCTGCTCTTGCACCCCTGCGAGAGTATATCTACTTAGTTATATTTCAGGGTGAATTCCTGAAGACGCCCACGTGGAACTTAAAGAGAGACAGTCGACACATAAGCACGAGAAACATGAATTTGAACACTTCTCAAACATCCAGCCAATCATCTCCATCAGCCCTGGAATGGGGCTTTAGAATTCCACTCCCGTCCTGCACGTGGCGTAAGAGGCGACCAACGCAGGGTCGATTCCAAGCGACAAAACTTGAATCCCTTCTCTTTGGCCCCCGGCTGCTCTTCGCAGGCGTATGAGCCTGGAGAAGGTGGGGTTGTGGGAATCTGCATGCAAGGAAATGCGTATGAAAGGCTATGCATCCAACGGAAACCAGAGAGGAGATCACCAGGCTGTTGCCATAGCCGTGAGTCCGGCATTACACGGTCAGCTCCTCTCCCTACCTCTCGATAGCACAATCGAGGCTCTTTTTCTTTCTTCTCTTTTCATTTTCCCCTTTCTTCTACTTTTAGTTTTTTCCCTCTTCTTTTGTGCTAATCCCGTGCTGTGAGTGGCAGGGCCATGAGAGGTTGGTGGAAGCACCCACATGTCCACCGTGACTGTTGTCCCCCATAACCTGGCGAACCTGGGGGTTGTGTTAGCCTTCCTTACTCGGTACGCAACTCTGCCGAGTGGACCGGACTTCTGCCTCTGCTTTCTTCTGTGTATGGGATTTCTTTCTATTTACTTCTGTATCTTTCTATTCATTTCTGTGTATTTCCGCCTTTTATCTTCGTTTCTCTGTTGCTTTCTGGTGACGTGGAGAGTAACCCGGGACAGGGTCAGGCTCGGTCGTGTCGTGTCTTTCATTGCAATATCAGAGGACTGCATGCGAACCTCGCGGAGCTGCGCTTTGTGTCCCGTGGTGTTGATGTGTTATGCTGTTGCAAGACGGTGGTGACGAGTCGGAGGCACGATGCGGAGCTTGCCTGGGCAGGTTTTCAGTCCCCTTTTCACAGGCCATAGGGATCGGGTCGTGGATTCCGGGGCATGGCCATCTATGTCGGGAGGGGTTTCTGCGCGTACCGGCAAGCAGTACATGAATGTGCCTGTCATGAGTTCGTCGTTGTGCGAGTGTGTGGTCGTCTGAATAATGTTTATTTATTCTCCCTATATCGGAGCCCCACAACTGGAATTCTCTTTGTCACTGTTTGTTGACGGCGATGGCCTCGATCCAGTGCACGGATCCTAAATTAGCGTTCGTGTTTGTGGGAGATGTCAATGCACACAACAGGGATTGGTTGGGATACGTGTCACCGACTGATGGTCATGGTGTGGCCGATAGGATCGTCTCTGCCGATGACTATTATTGTGAGGTCTAGGGACAAGCCATGGTTTGACGACCAATGTCAGTTAGCTTTCGATGCTAAACAAGCGCCTTATCGGACAGGGCGGTGTTCGCGTGACCGCACGTTATGGCTGACCTATGTTGATTGTAGGGCCGAGGCTAAGCGTGTTTATGAGAGGGCACAGCATCGTCAGAGGCAGCGTTCCAGGGAGTCGTTGTTGAGTATAGACCATCCACATCGTGGATGGAGTGAGCTAAGGAGTTCAGTTTTTTTGGGTCTCAACCTTCGTTGCCGACTCTTGTGGCGCTACCGTCGTTCACGACACCTTGTGTGCGTTTTTGTGTAAGCAGATCGTGTGCGAGTGAGCGGCGTTCAAGTAGGCGCGCCGCGCTGCTCGCTGTATCGCTGATTAAGTTAGGTTACGATAGGTTACATTAGGTTAGGTTAGGTAAGGTTAGCCTGGTAACGTTAGGTGAGGTTAGAAAAGTTACGTTGGGTTAAGTTGGGTTAGGTTAGGTTAGATAAGGGTAGGTTAGGTTAGGTTAGGCTAGGTTAGGTTAGCTTAGGTAGTGTTTATTTTAGTGATGGCGCGCGCAAGGAAGCTTACGTGAACGCAAAGGTGTCGTGAACGACGGTAGTGCGTCCCGGTGGGGGTATCATTTTGTCGGCTCACTTTTACGGAAAGCAGAGCAGAGACGTATTGTCACTACCCCATGGATGTCACCCTGAACCTCGTTTAACTTCTTTGGCGTTCAGATCGGCTACAATCAAAGTGCTGCTTGAGGACCTTGATCCTTATGGAGGTGTGACCCGGTGGGCATGTTTCCTCTGTTTTATAAGCAGCTTGCAGGCGTTCTTGCCCCTAAGCTAGAAGTGATCTTCCGGCGCCTGATATGGCTAGGAAATTTTCCCCGTTGTTGGTGTACTGGGAATATACTCCCATTCCTAAAGGTGCAGTGTCGCCCGAAGTAGCAAACTGCCGACCTATTACGATGACGCCCATTTTGTCGAAAGTGTTCGAAAAATTGGTAGCTTATAAGCTTGGCCGTTTTGCTGAGGTTGCGGGTTTGCTGCCTGCCCGTCAGTTTGCATACAGAACTGATTTAGGTAGTTGTTACACATTGTTGTCGGTGTCACACCATTTACAGTCTACGCTGGATTGCGGGTCTGATGCACGCCTTGTACAGTTGGACTTTAGCGTAGCGTTCGACAGGGTCAACCACAAGGGTTTATTGTACAAGCTTGAGTCTTATGGTGTGGGTGGTAGGGTTCTGTCAATCGTTCGCGATTTTGTTTCTGAGCGAACGCAGAATGTGTCTGTTGACGGCGTTTTAAGCACATCAGTCGCGGTGGAGTCTGGTGTCCCTCAGGGTAGCGTACTTGGCCCGCTGTTGTTCGTTCTGTATACTAGTGATATGTTCTCTTCGCTGGAAAACACAATGATCAACAATGTCGATGATTCCACTTTGATAGCAGTGATACGTACAGCACGCACGCGTAATGCTGTCACACAGTCTCTGAATAGGCATTTGTCCCGCATTAGTGCCTGGTGTTCGGCCTGGAGTATGAAGCTGAATGCCAGTAAAATCAAGTCGATGAACATCAGTTGATCTCGGATCCTTGTACCGCAGCATCCACACCTGGAGATAGCCGACACCTTGCTTCAAGAGTCCGTCTCTTTGGAGATTCTTGGTGTTGTTTTTGATGAAAAGCTTAGCTTTGAGCCGCATATTAGCCGACTGGTGTCACGTGCTTCCAGTAAGTTTAGGCTTCTGCGTAAGGAGAATTCTGTGTTTGGTGTCGGTGGGGTTGTCTGCAGATGCTTTTATGCTTTTTTGCTATCTGCGTTGGAGTATTGCTCTCCGGACTGGGCTTCAGCTACTGACAGTCGCTTCCGTCTGTTGGACCGACTTGTTAGTTCAGCCAGGAGGCTGTGCGCGGCTAATGATTTGATGAACCTGTTTCATAGGAGCAGGGTTGCCGAACGTGTATGTTTTATGAGGTGTAGAATAATGAGAGGCATTGGTTGTATTCGTCTGTCCTTGCACTTACGGTGTTTCGGAGAGAAACACGTGCTGCGGTCAGAACGCACACTTTCACGTTGGAGGATGTTAGATGTCGAACTTATCAGTTCGGCCGGTGCTTCGTACCATGGTCTGTTGGGGTATGGAATTCTTTGCTGGCATCGGCTTTCGGTCGTGTTGGCCTGAAGGCGTTTAAGACAGCGTGTGAATAAAATTTACTGCAGCTCAATTACATACATCAGATCGGGCATGGCGTATTCATAGAGACGCACATTCAAATATTTACACGTAAGTAAAGTCATTCACAGACGCCGAGCCTCAGAGACCGGGACAAGAAAGTAAGACAAACATCGCTGCAGTGGAGCAAGTATGCGAGCTGATGGGAGACTCACGAGTCAATACTGCAGGATATCCTTACGAGGCTGCTCAACAAAGGCGGCAAAGCACGGCACGCTACAGCTATTTGTACCGCAAGATACATATGACTTGCTAGAGCTCTTGTCTTGGGGCGACATTCCCTAAAGTATGTGGATGTGCTTGCTTTAGCGCTGCAAACATTAGCTACATACAGTTGATGACAATCAAGTATGTCCTTGCCTTACCCCTGTCATCTATGCCAAATGCTAACAAAGAGATGACGTCAGGCACACAGATAACAGCAATTACTGACGAAAACGTAGTGTGTCAAATGTAAACCAATAGTTTCAGGAGCGTCAGGCATAACCTGAAAATGTTGTCTGCTGGAATGCGTAAACAGCACGGGGTGTTTCCCAGTCAGGAGGAAGCTCTTACCAAGATTCGAATCACGCTTAGGACTTTCCAAATGACATTACATACATAGGCTATAAGCAATGACCGTACCTTGCTTCATGCTGGAAACTGCAGCAGACATAGGCAACGGATGTTTGTGCAGCACACAGTCGTGCTGATAGGGCGCCATAAGTGCGGGCGCTGCCCTAGCCGTAAATACAATACGTGCTCCAGCCTTCGGCAGCACAACACAAGACCGATACAACAAAAAAATCACGTTCTCTGGCTCTAGGAAAAACGTATAATCGTCAAATTTCGGTGGGGCGCCGATAGGTTTATTTCAATTTAATAACATCTAGCAGTCGTCTGATGAAATTCGAGCAAATTACTGTATTTTTCCAATCATCAATGGCTGCCAGAGTTTTAAACCCATGATCCCGGTGGATATTGGGCCAAGTTTAAATTTCGGAAATTAAGGACGAATCCCGGAAAATTTCAGTTTTCAAAAGGATGCAAAATACATTTGTTTCGATGCTCCAGTTGCATACGGTAGCTGTTCAAGCGTGATTACCTAACTGGTGATGGAGCGGCAACTAAATGTTATACAAGGTTACTTACGTTTTTTGCGAGAAAGTTGCTATACCTCGCTTTTTTATGCAATTTTAGTCGAAGATAATTTATTCTGTGACCATGAAACTAGCTAGATTAATGAGTGCGCAGATTAGCGTATTTTTACCCACGACTTCTCATGTTTGCACTGTAGGGTAAGTTAATTACACAACAACCAAGATTTTTCTAGCTTACCGTTGAGGCTCTAGTCGGTAAGAAACGCACCAAGCGCTTCCAAATAGCGTAGAGACTGCTTCAGCACAGAACACAATCATGATACTTAACAATACGCATTGTAAGACTGTCAGTAGCTGAGTTCCATCAAAGCCCAGAGACCGACAACACTACATTCTTAATGTGACACTTTGATGATCTGCATATGACGAGCAGGTGGTATTATGGACGCCACTCGACGTGCCTAGCGGTCTACTTGCATAATTTAGATTAGATAGGCGGCAGTAGACGTACCAATAGGCCCATTCCCAAATTAAGAGACACTGGAACTTACTCCCCATGCATTATGCCATTATGTTAGTAGGATATACGAGGAAAAATGAAGAAAAGGGGGGGAGGGGGAAAATCTCAGCCAAAGACACGACCATGCATGCACGCAAACACGATCAATAGCCGCTGATATGCAGAGCTTAAAGATGTCAAACTTATTAGTTCGAGCGCAAGAGAGAAGACGGATTAAGGTGGCCTAGGAAGCTTTGATTGTTAAGAGTTTGCGACTCCTGGAGGAGTTCTTAGCTGTGGAGGATGTCTCTCCTAATGTATGTCAAGACGATTCTTGAACGTGTTGACAGTCTTCGCACCGACAACGTCGGATGGGAGTCAATTACAAACGCTCACTATGAAATCCGGAAAGAACGGCTAACTTAAGGTTGTTCTTCCAGCTTTATGCTTGAGTTTTTAACCGTTGTTTCGCAAGCGATCATTAACGGCTCTTTCAATGAGTCCCATTGTAGGTAAGTCATTGAAGTCATTCAAACACTTGAATGTTTCTATTAGTTGCCCCTGAGTCATCTTAGCTCGAGAGAGATTAGACCCAGTTCTTTTAGACGACATTCATACGGCTTGTTTCGCAGCTGAGGTATCAGTTTCGTTATACTACGTTGAACTCTTTCCATGTTATCGATATCTTTACGCAGATGGGGCAACAAGAATTGAAGAGCAAATTCTAAGTGAGGCCGCACTAACGCCTTGTACAGGGGAATCATGATGTTGTTGGACTTTTATTCAAAATTTCTGATGAAGTATCCCAGTCTTCTGCTTTCCATTTTCATACTCTTGTCAACTTTCTGACTGTGTTGTCGTTTAACCTAAGTCGATACGTCATTCTACGTTCGTGGAAGTTAATGAAACACACGATATGTACACACACATTTATTGGAATAAATATCACAGTGTTCACTGAAAAGGCAAGGAGAAATCGATGGAACACGTTATTGAATCTCTGTG
>LQNS02000223.1:5045555-5066880 GCA_001587735.2 Parhyale hawaiensis
TATTGCATTTGCTCTGCAACAGATATAAATAAATTAATGAAAGAGACGTAACATGGCCTATATGATGGTCCTATACCAATAGATATATCCAATATTACAAGCAAAACCATAAAAATTCATAGAAAAAGACATAAGCGAGATGTCAATCATGGGGAACAAACGACACGAAGGAAGTGTGAGAGGTCCGTAAGAAGCACCAACCCTGCGGACGTTCCGTCCTTGTTCTTTGGCATAAAATAAAGACTTGCGGTAACACTCGTTTTCAATTGCGTAGTTTGCGTTAGCATCACTATTTTAAATAGTAAGTTTAGCACGACACACTGGTCCCAAAAACTATGGCGCCTCACGAAGAGGAAGAAAATGTAGATTGCCTAGCTAAGCCTGAAACACATGCACCAGACGGTTGACCCATAAAACTAGCGTGCATTGGAACAGCAACTAGGGAAAGTAGTGGAAGAGCTGATGCATCATTAATTGGAAAGTAAAAAAAATGAAGCAAAGTTGGCTGGAAAGGCTGGAATGCTAAAGGCCTAATTCAGCTAACTTAATCGATGTATTCCTCCTGGACATGGGTATCCCTAGATATGATGTACCGAATGGACAAATCTAATTAACCTAACCCTATGGTTTATTCTATCCGCTGAGAAGACGTTAGTAACCAACCAGAGCTATGATTCGGTAGATTTTTTGTGCCGCCGGTATCGTTATATGAAAATGGGTCCTTCGGTTCGGTATTTCGGTATATTTCGTAAAAATAATCTACCGTATGATTCAGTATTTCTATATATTGGTTAGGTATTATTATACACTAGGCTGGCGACGTGAGAACGGAGGAAACTTCATAAGGTTGAAAAACCCCCACGCAACCAGCCCAGCAAGCGAAAGAGAGAAAAAAGAAAGAGAAGATGAGAGATCACAGAATAGCTCTGTTTACAGATTGTTTAAAGCAGCAATAAATACTCGCATCAGCAAAGGCAGAGCTATCAATACCATTCCAAGCTTCTACATATGATGAAAAAAAAAGAACGAGAACACTGGGTTAAACTGCATCGTACCGGTTTCAAGGCAAACTCATGAAGAGCACCAGTGCGCCGAGTATACCTCACCCGAGCAAATGGCTCCGGAAGAAAAGCTGTCACTGGGTGACTAGGGTCACTAAGTATTTTATACAGAAAGCAGACCCTACCATCTGTGCGACGATGCGCCAGGTCACAAGGCACAACACCATCCAGCATGAACGCACATCGACGAACCACTCAGTCAAGCAAACTCAGATGACAATCGGCAGAAGAACCCCAGACTAAGGAGCAGTATTCCAGAAGGGGAAGGATATAGAAATTAAAAAAGCGAAGTGTAGTCTCCACCGAACTCAACACCCTCAGAGCACGTCGCATAAGACCAATTTTCTGCGATGCTCGTGAGGCAACCGAACGGATATAGGGCTCAAGTGTCAACTGTGGATCAAATTGACACCCAAGGTTACCAAATCACTAACCACAGAAAGTAATACACCATCCAGTATGACTGCTGGAAAAGCAGGTCTCACTGTACGTGACCTAGACATGAGCAAGGGCTTAGTCTTACCAGCATTTAGCCTCATCCCCCATCTAGAACACCAAGAGTCAATCACTTCCAAATCACGCTGAATGGATTGATTCTGAAACTTACAACCTATAGCTAGAATTTTTCGCGAATAGTCAGCAAAGTAACGTCATCAACGTAACCAACGAGTAAATTGTAATATATTGTGTTTATGGACGTGCGTGAGTACTAGTTGAGTTCGTCACTGTACTTGGTTTTTAGAGTGAACTTCAATGCCAAGTGATGTATCAGGCCACAGTGCTGGACGGTGAAAGAATCCCGTCAAGATTTTCTTGTTTATTTACATCTTATTATACAAGACTTAGAAGATATGATCCAATAATAAGTAGCAAGCATGCTACTTGATAGATGCAGATAACTGAATGAGAACACAAAATTTACATCTAAGTAAGTGCTACAAGCAGAACGCTGTAGACAATGTACAGTATTCTAATGCTAGTACTGAAATAAACTGACGCTTGATCGTGCAAGCGCTTTAAATGCCATTGATTTGCCGGCTTCATTAGAATCCAGTAGCTTCCACCGGATTCGAGTCGGAAGTCCGTGGGTAAATTACTCTATGTTTACATGCATAACAAATATCGCCGAAACTCTGGTTACAGATTTTGAAAGACAGTTTTTACTGAAATAGGTTCCGGCCGGAAAGTCATTGAGAAATACGCATGTCACTCAGAGGCCGTGTTGGTAAACCAGCACATTTTTGCACGGTCATAAACGATCTTTTAAGTTCTTTTTCTTAGAAGCTCTGACCTGAAGAAGCCGGCGGTGGCTACATCCGCAAGGCATGACTTTGCATGACACAAAGAATGCGTCTATACACTTGAATGTTAAGGTTAACACATTGGAATGTTGTATGTACGAAACGCGTATATAACATAAATTATTAACAAGATCATACAGGTCCGCTGTATATACGATGGACAACAAGAGGCCCAGAACACTACCTTGTGAGACACCAGAAACCACATCCAAAACTCACTACTCTTCTCAACAACCACTTCGCATTGGCGTCCACCAGATAAAAACCAACCAATAACAGCAAAAATTAAACCACCAATACCCATCAATCTTCGCTTATGGAGCAAACCAATGTGATTCACGCGATCAAAAGTAGCCCTGAAGTCAAACTGGACCAACTTTTCCTCATGACCGTTGTCAAGTGCCAGCTGCATCACATGAGAATTGTGAAGCAGGGCATCACAAGTTCCCAAGCCCTTTCGAAAACCATACTGTGTTGAGCAAGGACACCCTGCTTCTCAAGAAAGCAGCCCAACCTCGACACAACCAACCTTTCGTAAACTTTTCACAATTCATTATATATAGATAGACGATTAGTTCAAAAATAAATGATTTTAATAAGTAGCTATCTGTTAGAACAGTATCTTCCAGCAACTTCAAAATATAACAGAGTTATTTTTTGCTGGGATGTGGATTTGAATGTGTATAACCCGTATAGATTGCCGGGAGTAGATAATTTTATCCATATTGTCAGTTCATATGGATTCTTTCCTGCTATAACCAAGCCTACGAGGTTTTCTCGTAATAATCCCATAACAAAGTACTCATTGCTTGACCAAATGTGGTTGAATTTTTGTCCTAGTACCCAGTGCATGTCAGTTGTTATTGACACAGCAATCAGCTATCACTTGGCTCTATTTCTAGTATATGAGAGCGAGCCCTTGACACACTGTCCGATAATATTAACTAAATGCTTGCACGATGTTGACAAACCCAGTTACTTCATCAGCAGACTGACTTTAGCCTCTTTTGCTTATACTGTGTATACGAGCATTCCTGTCCTGACCTTGCAATGCAACAACTTCGTGAACAGATTTATCAAATTTATTGCGATTGCTTCCCGTTAGTAAAGATAATATGTAAACTGAAATTCAAAAAGCCTGAATGGATCTCTCGTGATCTGAAATATGTTATTAGGAAAAAATTCAGATTGCTCAGGATGTTCAAACGTGGATTGATGGCGAAGATATGCTCTACAGCCTATAGAAATGTATTGAATAGACCAATACGAAAAGCAAAAAATACTATTATAAAAATAAAATCATTGAGCCCAGAAATTCATCTCGTAAATTATGGCAGGGATTGAATGATGTTCTTGATAGAAAAANAGCCTATAGAAATGTATTGAATAGACCAATACGAAAAGCAAAAAATACTATTATAAAAATAAAATCATTGAGCCCAGAAATTCATCTCGTAAATTATGGCAGGTATTGAATGATGTTCTTGATAGAAAAACCAATCGTAAGTATGTGTTTCTCTTAGTGTTAATGGTACGGTAGTTCCTGACGCACAACCGGCTAACATATTTAATGCCCACTTCAGATCAGTAGCAGAGTCACTGGTGGAGGTCCTCCCTCCTCAAGAAGGAAAATTTACAATCAATACGAATTATGTTACTACAGATTGTGTCTATAGGCCTACCTGACACAATGAAATCGTTAACATTCGTAAATTTTTCAGTAATAAGCGTTGTCATCGAGATGAGATTCAACCTTCATTACTGCTTAAAGTCATACATTGTGTTACTGATCCTCTTTGCCATATTTTCAATTTGTGCTTGGAGAGCGGCATTTAACCTAATATATTAAAACATGCTCGTGTTATTTCTATCTTCAAGTCAGGTAGTCCGAATGATGTGGCTAATTATAGACCCATATCTACGTTACCTATCTTCAATAAAATTTTAGAGAAAGCCATTCATTCTAGGCTAACAAATTTCCTTTCATCACATAACTTAATTTGTGGTCAGCAGTTTGGCATTCGATGTAAATCTAATACAATGCTAGTAATTTTTCATCTAGTAACTGATCTTCTAAAATGCTTCTACGATAAAACATATGGTATATCATTATTCCTAGACCTTTGAAAAGCTTTTGACACCATAGATAAAGCACTTTTATTTAAAAAATGTGATCATTATGGCGTTCGGAATGCAGCACATGCACTGATTAATTGTTACCTGTCTAACAGGGATCAATATGTACTCTGTAACGAGGCCCAATCACATATATTACCTATTAATTCGGGTGTTCTCCAAGGAAGCATTGTAGGCCCATTATTATCTAACGTTTTTATTAATGACATTACTACCCTGGGTATGAATTGTGTATTGTATGCGAATGACGTAGTTTTCTACACCAATAGTACTAATTTTCAAACTGCTATAACCGATATGCAAACTTTGTTAAATGAGTTGTCTGAATTGTTAACTCAAAATAGATTAACTGCCTATGAGAACAAAACCAAATTAATGCTTTTCTCCCCCTTTACTCACAAACAGTTGCCTCTTATATTCTTTAACAATAACTTACTATAGAGTGGGTGCCCCAAATAAGATATCTTGGAGTGATCCTGGATGATAAGCTGTGTTTTAAGTCCCATATTGAAGACATTGGGCGCAAGCTTAGCAGGGTTCTTGGCATAATCTATGCAATATCCAATTATGTTGATCGTGAATCATTAAAAATAGTTTACTACTCGTTGGCTCATTCAGTGCTAGTCCAGAATATCATCGTTTGGGGAGGAGCCGAACGTTGTCACATTCACAAACTTGAAGTACTAATGAATAATATACTTAGGGGAATAGTACGTGTAAGACGTACCGGCAACTATATGCCTGTAATGAGATGCAGTGAAATGTACTTGTCCTAACAAATGTTGTAATTTCAGGATGCTTGCAACTACTCCTTACTTCCTTACTTAAATTTTTTAGATTTGTGTTCTAAAATCATCCTGTAGTATTTCTGAAGTATCTCAGTCCCCTTATTCACCAACAAAATTACGAACTGAGACGTTCTGTTCTCAATCTCCCAACTGTGCGTGTTGACGTTGAGAAACGTGCTAGAGTATTTCAAATTGCAACTCTTCTTAATAAACTTCCTGAATATTTATTAGATCCCATTTCTGATAATGTATTGAAAAAAACGTTTTAAAGAATACGCCATGCAATTTTATTAGCTTTTGGTTTTGTTTTTATGTTGCCCAAAAAGTTTGTTAAACTTTCAGTGGCTACGCAGATGCATTATTCTATAGTGTATTACTACTTTCCCAAATACTTGTAATGTATAAAATGTGTCTGTCTGTAATAAACCTATCAAACGTGTCAAACCTATATATGTATATTTGAAAAGAAAAAACACTTTTAGGCCTTTCATATAATACATTATAGAGCCCATAGAACACCTATTTCGAGCCTTTAACTACATCACCCACTGGCAGTTGACGCTCCACTAAGCTCGGAAGCACGTGACAGTTTGGTGAGCGAAACATTATGTCACACTACGCCCATTTCACAAAGCGCAATGTCTCTTCTCTTCGATGAAGTGCAATACAGCGTGAAAATGCTCAAGTGAACGAAAATCAATGATATTTATCTAATGTTTTCCGGGAAGAACGATGGGTCATGGAGGCCTATGAAAATTCTTTTGTCTTCGCGGGATATTCAAATCTACCGTACCGAGGAAAGTCATTCGGTAGATCCATTCGGTATCGGTGGACGATTCAGGGGTTNTCCCAGCTATGAGCGTATCGATTTCGTTTATCGTGCTCCAAACCTAATCTTTTAAAGCAGACTCGGCTCAACTTTTTGGCAAGCTCACGGGAATTGGTTTGAGAAAAATGTCTGAAAAAAATTAAAACTAAAAGAGGCAACGACCTCTATATATGTTCAATCTGAGACAGGAAAAAGCTCATAAAATTTGCTCCTATCAATCTCATTGTGACAATCAATGTTGCCTTATTTTTTTCTCCTTTGTGATCAAATTTCACGTACGGTTATACTTGCAGCCATCTACTGCCTAATTGGTTTGCTCTTATTGCCAGAAATCTAACCATAAATGGTGAAGTAAAGTGTAATGATTAGAGATTTAACTGGTTAGAGCTCACAGTAACGCATTAGAATCGACAACACCTATACCTATGTGTCTTCGCCATTTCTTTCATGTCTTGAAACTATGCATTGGGTCTCCTAGGCCTTGAGTTACTATAGTAAGCATAATTACCACATATCTTCTGAAGGAATTTATACATTATACTTTATTTCAAGAAATTATATTAAAGAAAATCACATTCATTCACCAGTTTCCACTCTGGTATTACTATTTTCTAGAAAAGTATCGGTATCGGTAAAAGTATCGGTAATTTTTAGGTTTCGGTGTGTCGGTATCGGCAGACTGCTAGCCCAGCAAACACACGACGTAGAATCAGGGTTATGAACGCGTCGAAATATGGTTGTGCTGTTGTTGTCGTTGTTGTTGTCGTATTTGTCATCAACGCTGTCAGCACGTCAAAAGACAACGTCATGGTCTAACCTGATAACAACATCTGGGATGGAGGCTGCTACGACGTTGTCAGCAAGTTGTCCCACAACGTTCTGATCACAATCACGGACCCCTGACAGGTTCATGACATTTTAAGCTTCTATGACGATACTTTACTATAGTTATACGTCAATGATAATACTGATTAATAATTTATTTCAAGTTATAAAAAGAAAACGATACAGTTTGTATAATTTGGAAAATTTTATTATGATAGTTACTTCCTAATGTCACTTCGTTTATAATAGAAAACGTTAGACGTTTCTGGAGGATTATGATTGCAGCTTAGGATTACTTTATTTCAATTTATACAGTCATTTGAGGAAAGTCTAAAATAGATTCATGAGAGTTATATGTAAAAATTCACTGTATTAGATTAGCAGTGATTCTAGGATATTAACTAAATGATATTGCGCAGAAACATACTGTGGTCATTCAGTGTATAACGAAGCTAGGGCCATATTAATGACAGCACAACGTGCAGGTCGCACTGTGTTAACAACGTGCTAAGCACATTGTCAGCTCGTCGGAAGACAACGTCATGGTCTGACCTGTTAACAACGTTAGGGATGAAGGTTGTTACAACGTTGTCAGCGCGTTTTTTTCTGGGCACATCTTTAGCAGGTTGTGATACGTCGGACTATACACGCCCCTAGCACGTTCTGATGCAACGTACTAACAACATACTGGGCACGTCCTTAGTAGGTTGAGATATGTCGTGCTCTACAAGCTCCTAACACGTTGTGATGCGACGTGCTAACAACGTACTGGGCACGTATTTGGTAGTTTGTGATACAACATGTTATACACGCCTGTAGCACGTTGTGATACGACGTGCTAACACTGTGCTGTTGTAACAACTTCCATACCTGACGTCGTTATTTCAGCCAAATCTTCATTATAAATTAAGTTTGATGCCTTACATTANCTTGTGATACAACATGTTATGCACGCCTGTAGCACGTTGTGATACGACGTGCTAACACTGTGCTGTTGTAACAACTTCCATACCTGACGTCGTTATTTCAGCCAAATCTTCATTATAAATTAAGTTTGATGCCTTACATTAACATGCTGCATCAAACACAACACAAACATTACTCATTGGTCTTTCTCTAAAGTCATGAACACTTTGTAACTATCGTAATGTTTTGCTCCGACGTACTCAGCACGTTGTTAGCAAGTTTTAACCAGCACGTTGTAAGACAACTTTCTGACAACGTTGAACAACTTCCATACCTGGCATTATTATCAGGAAGTTGTCTTTTGACGCGCTGACAACGTGCACAGCACGTTGTGACCTCACCATTCGCGACAACGTGCTGACAACGTTCTAACAACCTCCATCGTTGACGTTATTATCAGGTCAGACCAAGACGTTGTCTTCCGACGTGCTGACAACGTGCTTAGCACGTTGTTAACACAGTGTGACCTGCTCGTTGTGCTGTCATTAAAATGCCATTATCTTCGTTATACACTGAATGACCACAGTATATTTCTGCGCAATATCATTTAGTTAATATCCTAGAATCGAAGCTTAACACCATACACCCAAAATATAATTACCTAAGTGATATCACTGCTAATCTAATACACTGAATTTTCACATATAACTCTCATGAATCTATTTTAGACTCTCCTCAAATGACTGTATAAATTGAAATAAAGTAATCCTAAGCTGCAATCATTATCATTCAGAAAAGTCTAACGTTTTCTATTATAAAAGAAGTGTCATTAAGAGGTAACTATCATAATAAAATATTCCAAACTAAACAAACCGTATCGTTTTCTTTTTATAACTTGAAATAAATTATTAATCAGTATTATCATTGACATATAACTATTGTAAAGTATCGTCATAGAAGCTCAAAACGTCATGAACCTGTCAGGGGTCCGTGCATGAACCAACAGGGGATCCGTAGGTTCATATCAGGAAGCTAAGAATGTAACGGGAGGACTTAGCCGTGACCGCATGTAGCCGAATGGCGTCGCATCGACGAGTCAAAGTATTTGAGTGCGGGACCTCAGGCTTTCGTAAGCTGGGTTCTTAGTCCTTGCCAACAAATATAAGCAGCAATCTATATTCTGTACGCGAGAGAAACCACAGAAAGAGTTATTACTCGAACTTTCTTTACTCGACAATATTTTACCCTGTTTTGTGTGTGGATGCAGCTCAAGTAGCCGGCCAGGCAGGAGTAGCCGGCCAGGATTGAATTAACCAAGTCGAAAAAATTCGGCGATACCTTTTAATATGTTCTGCAAAGAGCACTATGAGCGCTGAATATGAAGTGTGAATGAGACTTCAGTTCAAAAAAGAAATTAAATTAAATACAGGCCCAGATTTCACAACTGTGGTGCTGTGAAAGTATCCATCAGACTCCACTGCAATTTTCCATTGATAATACTTTATTAGTCAATTATTATCTATTCTCTTAATGAATGTATGCTCTAAAGTGATCAAATTTGCAATTTACGAATGACAAAATTAGTTGAAATACTCATTGGCTGCTCAGCCATACATTCGTCGATGTGACGCCATTGAGGACGCCACTCTTTGATGCTGGTTTGTCTTGAGTCCTCCCGTTACGCTCTTTGCTTCCTGGTTCATATGCACCCCCTATTTTTTGCAGTGTTTCCCTTTATTATTAATCAGTATTATCATTGGCATATAACTATTGTAAAGTATCGTCATAGAAGCTTAAAACGTCATGAACCTGTCAGGGGTCCGTGCATGAACCAACAGGGGATCCGTAGGTCAGGATAATGATAATGGACCCCAGTGGTTCATGCACGGACCCCCTGCTGGTTCGTGATGTTTGAAGCTTCTATGGCAATATTACATTGTTTTTATCCTATAGAGGATAATAATTAGCGAATATTTTAAGGTTATACGAGGAAAAATATAGGTTTAGTAGCTTATAATAATATTTTACATTAACTAATTTAAATTGAAAAACGTTAACCATGGTCTAGTTACCCCTAAATGCTTTTGCTCGATCACTATAACTTAGCTTTTTCTTTTTCAAAAAACGGCGAGAACAGCATATGCTAACCACCATACATTGCATATAGTATGTGAATAATAGGCTGAGCTGGGATGTCACGTGACTATGACACGAGTACTTATATGTTTGGTGTATGTTGTCATGCCTCTGCAGTTCTGTATCAATTGAAAAGCAATTGCCTGAAAACCGTCGATTTCAACATTCACTGCATAATATACTAAATTGAAGCCATTTTAATGGCGGGGAGGGGGGTCCGCGTGCTTCAGGGCGATTTCGCAGGAGATCCGTAGAAAACTGAGCTTTGGGGACCACTGACCAATAGGGAAACACTGCTTTACAATGAACGAAATATTCTATGGCTGCCAAATACGGTATTAGCTGAATTTTGGCATTTAAAGCACTTTTGCATATTTATCTTTACATTTTATCGTAAAATACTGCCAAAATAAGGCTCCGTCAACGATGTTTACGTATGAGCTTTCCTCCGATTTCGAAAACTTTTGGGGGCGTTAAGCTCGCACGTTGCCTTCACTGCAACATGGAGTGATACAGAGTAACACCAAGGGTGCTGATACAGAACAGTAATACAGTATCATCATGCATGAGGAAACACCATGTGGGTAACACCGGCGTCTGACTGCAACACGCCTCTGCTGGTGGTGTCTAGCAGTATCTTGGGAGCGAGGAAGCAAATTTACGCTCCCTTAGCAACGGCTACGCAAGTTCCCATGGCAACGCGTCAGTAGTTACCAACTTAGACGCGACGAGAACACCCAGTAGGAACAGAAGCTGTGTAATTCGGACGCACCATCTTGCATAATTTCTGAAGCGTCAGTGTATTTATATCTTGCAAACAGCTGTGTCAGCCCAAATGCTTGGCTGCTTACGTTGTAAGCAAGAGCTACTGTTTTCGTTCAGAAATTGCACCGTGATAGTAGGGGACATTTTGGTGAAGTGGAACTAGTACATTATGCGCGAAAATAAGTCTTAACTCTCACCCATTATGAAGCTTCCATTGTAGTGGTTTGGCAACCATCAAGCAGGCTTACACAGAATTTTATTCTCAACAATCCAAAGTCTTTGCTACGTCTCACTCTGAAGCGTAATAATATAAGCAAGCTTTAAATGGCTTCCATAGCTGAACAAAAACAACAAGTTCTAGAGCTCACAAAAGAACTGCGCCAAAAAATACTGCTGACAGGTGAGTAGCAGCCCGTCCAGACGATCAATATTTTTCTCAAAGATCGCATATTTTTTCTCAGTTCGGAAACAAGAAAAAAAAACATCCGGCAAAATGCTCTGAGTAGTGATTGGTGGATAGCATGTTGGAAATCACGGCAAAGAAGTTCGAGGAAACTCGAAGTTCGAGAATTATTTCGCTGTGTGAATAGTATAATTATGGGCGTATGGCTGCATCATGGTGTGTAGTAACAAGAGCTGGGCGCGTCACTCATTTGGGGGCGTTGCGTCAGCGTCAATCCGTAAAAAGTTGCGTCATTTCTTTTGCGTCGATGCATCTTTGCGTCACTAGCGAATGCACCAATTTTACCTCATCAATTTATCATACGTAAATAATCATACAAATATATGACAACTCTATGAAATAGATATTTCATAAGTCGATTGATTTTTATTTATACTTGATTCATTTCAAAGACTCATTCACTTGTCTCTGATATTATGTAGATTTTAATGAAAAGTAATACTCAGCCTAATCTATTTTATTATTATAGTTACCTCCGCCGAGGTTATGTTTTCGTCGAGTTTGTTTGTCTATTTGTATATGTTTGTCTGTCACCAAGATAATCAAAAAATAATGGACGGATCTGAATAAAATTTACAGGGATTGTATGGCGTATTTCGGGAAACAGATGATTAACGTTTAGTGAAGATCCGTTCAAGGGTCTGTTCACTTGCCTTTCATTTTTAGTACCTTAACTCAGGAAAGTCATGAACGGATTTTTACGAAATTTACATGAATTGTAAGGCATATCACGAAGAGCAAATACCACTTTTTTTGTGAATGTCTATTTTATTTGTTCGTTTATCTCTGGTCGATTTACTGTTTGATGGTAAAATGACTCAGGAAGTTAAGAATGAAACTTTATGAAATTTAAAGAAATTGTTAGAAATGATAAAAGTCATAGGTGATCAAATTTTGGAGATGATCGTTAGTTCTAATTGTGTGTTTGACTAATGTTCGTCAGCAACATATGAACATTTCTTCGGGAAAATTACAGATAGTGATTTTCCTTTAAATTGCACAAATCATAGATTTGGTGCTGATGAAAAGGAAAATATAGTTCCAGATCTAATCTACATTTTTTCAGTAATGTTGCCTGCGCATTAAAACTGCTCTAGCTAATATTTAGTTTTATCGATTAATTTTTATTATTATTACGGTATCATACTCATAGTATCACTGAAGTACAAACTGCAATACGCATGAAGAATACTTGACTACGACGCTTGAAACTAACGAGGAAAATATCTACCAACACATTTGACGATCGGTTTTTCTAGTCCATTGAACGGTGTGATACAGGCTTCAGTTATTGAAATATTTTTGATAATTTTTTACTATTATCTCCTCACTCGACCAGGACCATTCACGTAATAGACATTGATGCGCTAAGCATAAATTTGTCATCTTCTCACCGAGCATTTTCAAATTAAATAGATTTTCTTCGAATATTTTTCAAGAATAACGGCTACCCACACCTCCTTTCAGATCACGCCTGCAAACACGCCTACTATTTAATTCCGGTATTAGTAACCTACTGTTCGTCAATTAGAATTTTCCACTCCTTTCTATACTGCTGCAAACTCACCGTCAAAATAGTCACCCCTCTGACACCTTACCTCTCCGATGCCTACCCTTATATAAGCTTCAGGTTCTCTTACAAAAATACATTTGCCATAGAATCTTATGGTAGAGTCAAAGGTAAGCCTCCCACACCTCTTCTGTCGAACGTTGTCTCTAAACTTCAATGCAGAAACTACGACGCTTTGAAGAACAGAACAGTATTACAAAGCCCGCGTTGACCCACGTTTAAGTATATCCAGCAAAACAGGTTTACCACTTGCAAATACCTACCCATTCTGCTCCCTTGTCTGCATGCAGAACAAAACACTCTTTTATTTACAGTAGCAGGAAAGACTTCTCCATCATTGACTTTTCCTACCCAATAAAGCTCACAACCTTGAAGTCTCTCTACATCCATAAAACAAAACCCAGCCTCAATATAATGACTACAACTGGAGCTCTCATTACAAACCATAACTGACTTTTTCTTCCCCTGTACCACAACTGTTGCTTTCATATTGTCCGACCGTACAAGCACTGATAGTGATCGAGAGCTTCCGAGCTTACTCGCGTCATTCGCATTTACACCTCCCACGGAGAAGATCTCTGATCCCTGCTAGTCTACCAGAAAAAAATATTCCTCATTAGGTATGTTTTTTATTCATAATTCTTTATTCTGAAAATTGGAGAAAACATCTCGGAACGTTAAATTTTAATTAATTTTGTCGATAATATTATGTTTAGGTGGCGAATTTATAAGTAACAGCCTTCGGAAATGATAAGTTTTGGAAATGCTTATGTGTTGAATAACTTAAATCTAGTATTAAATCAGTCTTGTACTCACTATCGCCCACCATTTTTATCTGGCTTCGTTGGTGCTTCGCACTGCGTGCGAGGAGCACGTACGCTAGTACTCCAGTTGTTTTTGCTGTAGCAAGTGACACAGAGCGTAATCAGCGATCATCGCACACATGCTGCTGCATAAACATCCAGTAGTGACGATGTGCTCCTTAAATATTCGTTCCCTTTTCGAAAGACGATATTGTTTGTGATATTATGGCTGAAATTCGCTGAAGTGAAACACTCCTCACTGCTACGCCCCGAGTTTCCCTTTAAATTAGAGTCCCAAAAATCAACTTGCATGGAACACTTGTGATCGGTAAGCTTGTTCCTCAGTCGCCGACGGTGGAATTTACTGTTTTCTGAATCCTTAAGCTATTGACTACTTAAATGATGATTGGTGTGATGTGTTGGAATGCCAAGCAAACTATGGTATGTGTACAGTATAATCACGACTTGAACGTAAGCCGAAACAGTGCGCGGCGGTTGAGGGAACCATCCTAAGGAAAGGACTAAAAAGAGCTACCCCAAATTTGAGAACGCAAGTAACGAACCTTCCGAGCTCACTGCGTTGTGTGGCTGTGCCGGTCTAGGCACCCCACAAACTTCCAGCTCTTCCCTCTTTCTCTCTAGCTATATGCTTCTTTTGCTGTTCGCTTTGTTATCCTGCCCTGAAATTTATTGACAACAGTTTCTGATTTCTTTAGCAAACCACAACGCATATTCTGTGCTTTGTTGCAGGAAAAAACCAACCGGTAAAACTTATCTGAACCAAATAAAATAACACAGTGAAGACAGCAGCTGTTCTACTGACCGGATAGAGAAATGTAACTGACAGCTGAAATTACATCGTTCTCAGCACATGTTTAGTATAGCGAGGACACCCAAAGAATGAACTGTGGGCACATCGCTGTTTGTTACTTCTTTTGTCGTTTTGGAAAGTCTTCACAGTAAAACGAAACAAAAAAGTAATGCGGAGTTTAGAGTAAAGCATACGACTCACTCAGACCCAAATACTTTGCCCTGACTATTTTTGACTGTGTCTAAAGAACACCGCGGAAACTCAGCACCAGAATAGAACTTTGTGTACCTGCAACCCGCACTGAATAACAGACGAAGACTCAAAACAAATATATATTTTTAAGAAACTCTGCTAGTGTAAACTGCTACCTGACCATCATTGTGCTCAGAATTATTTCCAACGCTGCCAGCTGCATCACCATCGAGCGGCATCAAGCAAACAACTACTGGCTATACCCTCACCTCTCCCAACTCTCCGCTAAACAAGTCATTTATTTATATATTTAATTATCATTGAATTCTCCCCAGGCGGGAGGTGTTCGTTGATTATTATATCACATGTAGCTTACATTAAAAAAAAAATTCGTGTACATTCATTTCTTAATATTATAGCTATGAATCTACAACCTAATCAACAAGGCTCAGTGCCATCACGTACCAAACTAGTTAACTACTAGTTAACTGAACTGGCCCCGTAATAGTATTTCCCAACGAATACCCTCGCACGAGGAGCAAAATAATATCTGCTGATATTACAACTTGTTCCGTTAAAGTAAGGTTAATGGGAAATGCAGTTACTTCTTCCAGAGAAAAGATTTGCATAGCTAAATACTATTTCCCCTGATTGACTAAATACTATTACATACAATATCATCCAGTAGGTATGGCGGTACCATCTAGCACGACCTAGAGTACAAACAAGTAAATTCGAAATTGTGTATTTATGTTGTGCGCGTTTGGTGGATTTGCGCGATCGATCGATCGTGCAAATCCACCAAACGCGCGCAACGTTTATACCTCATAATAGGACGGCTTTAATGAAGTGAATAATTATTTCCGCTAAAGGGCGATCCGCACAGCGATACTAGTCGGCCAGGAGGCGCAATTAAGANATCGATCGATCGTGCAAATCCACCAAACGCGCGCAACGTTTATATCTCATAATAGGACGGCTTTAATGAAGTGAATAATTATTTCCGCTAAAGGGCGATCCGCAGAGCGATACTAGTCGGCCAGGAAGCGCAATTAAGAATATTTATCTTGATATCGACTCTCCTCTGCCGCATAGTATAAGTTGGTTCAGTGCACTGCTACTGGCAGGAAAAAGGCGCAATGAATAAAAAAATAGACACTCGAGTGGACGGCCCCTTTCATAGCCTTTCACACGAGAGAGACTAGAAGTATCCAGCGTACGAGGTCAGATATTTCGATCAACAGTCCACTTCACGGAACAGAAAGGCACAAAGGGGGAAAAATAGATAGAAAACCTACGTAACTTTATAAAATTAACCTTTTCAGTAAGAAGTGCGGCCAGCTTCAGCATCCCCTGTGGAGAAGGCACTCAAGACAGACCTTGAGAAGGCACTCAGGCCAGCCATTGGGTTCGCCAGTTTGTCAATCGAAACTACTGTACCACAGTATGAGATTGGAAAATAACGCCCAATTCAACGCATGATAATAATAAACTTATAAGTAAAATTTGAGCTCACGCAGTTTTGGAATATAACGCATGGTTGCCATTGAGGTTAACTCATATTACCAGAAATGCAGGTAGCCGTATAATTCCATCTTACATGAAACCTACAAGTTCGCTACTTGTGAGTACCTACACGTTTAGATGGGACACATTTTTCATCAGGACAAACCACAATGCGATTAACAAAGACATTCACTCTCGTGTATGTACAGAGGTCGCATTTTTTTTTTAAGAGTAAGAGCATAAAAGTTAAGTACAATAAGTACAAAACAGTACAGCCTTCGTTCTACCAATTGTAGCCCATGACGGCACAGAGGAACTCCCGAAATAGGAGATAGGATAGTTATTTGTTGTAGCTGGTTCTTGGAGAACTTACTTTGGACAGGACCAGAGGTATAGCGTGTTTGTTGCCTCGATGGTGTTAAAACATAACTTTATTTGCAACACCATATGAGTTCGCCAAATAACACCGTTAAAATGTACAACTAACAGAGATTGACGACAGGTTTTTATTAATTGCTATTATTCTTATTGTATATTTTTCATGTATTTTGGCGCCTATCATAACTACAATTCACTTCAGATGGCACTGAGCGGTCTCTTCTTTAGCATGTTTCCCAGCGTTAAGAGACTTGCTTTCATTGGTTTTCCCTGTTTACAAAGTCTCTGTTTCAGGAGTACCGGTGTACCCTACATTACAGCCTTGATGCAAATCGAGATATTGACTGCCATCGATCACACGAGGAAACTTGCCTAATGCAGGGGCCACACTAGGCATTCGTACGAGCAACGCGCAACTCACTCAGAAATCCTTATTGGATATCGGAACGACTGTAGGTGACACACAGCGACGGGAGCTGCTCAGCCGCCATGCAAAGCCCCGTCCAGACTCCAGCGCCCATATTCCGCAGAACTTCGTTGCTCATGCTCCTTGATCCAAAGAAGCTGCAGTTTATGTCACTAGTAATACCTTATTTTATTTCTAGTATCGATACAACTAGGAATAAACAATCACTGTAAATAAAGATACTACTTATAGCGTGCTACAGCAATGCACGCACTGCCGAGTGAGCTTAGGTTAACATTTTCATACTTTTCTTAACCACGCGGTCGTGCTTTCGAGGGCGCGGCAATACATTATATCATATTAAGCGACTGGTTCGGAGAGCAACTCCAAAAATGATTGACAAGTAAAGGTGACTCGATAATTTTCTGTTCCCCAAAGGTATTGCAAAGGGTTCCAACGTTTATTTTATCTACGAACATTAACACAACTGTGTCCACAAAACGGCGATAAAATGTTTACCGTCAACTTAGTAGTTAGTATCCTCTGCAAGTGTCACTACTGCAGTAAAGTTTCATATTTCTCATCAAATTTGCTGTGAAATAGAAATCAGAGGGGCTTAAAATCTTTTAAAATGTCTATAAAGAAACAAGAAAGCCTCATGGAACGCCTAATTTATTAGTTTTGCTGATGAACCTGCTTTGTTTGTAGCCTAAATCTCGCGGAAGTATCAAAATAGGCGCCCGCGAAAACGCACAGAGCTGCGATTTGACGGCAGATCTTCGCAACGATCAGCAAAACCGTCACAATGTGAACAGATTTTTTATTTCATCTCAGTTCGTAGGATAAGTGGTTAAAAATCACTTTACAAATAACAAAAAAGGCGGGTTTAGAAAGCACTCAGAATCACACTGTAAATATAAATTCGATTCCCGCGGTTGTACGACAAACTGGTTGCCCGTAGAAAACCTCATGCGACCTTCCGCCACGTAGGCGCAACTTGTCTGATCATAGCAGCAGTTTGCTGCTCGAAGACGTGCGAGCTGCGCGTCCTGACAGCAAGTTGCGAGGATGAATGCCTAGTGTGGCCCCTGCATTAGACGCTCTTAGTGCACAGTGCTACTCGGATTATGGAGCGATAGACAATCCTTAAAAAACCTGTGCAAATGTATAGGGCATCCTTCTTAGAGGTACAATACAACCTCCGGATAAATGGAGCACAAAATTTTAATCGTGAAAGGACTGGCTGAGAAAAAATCAAAAACATATTTTTTAAACGGAGATCGTTATATATAAAGAGATATTCTTAAGCGTCTATTCTTATGGTTAAATGGCCAGTAGAAAGAAATATATAAGAAATGAGAAACCGAAACGATCTACGCAAAGAACTTATCGTTCAAGTAAAGGCTGCTGTTTAATTCTAGAGCACATGATAACTAGGAGTCCATTGAGATTGAGCAAGTATGCGTATTTATGCGCATATGTTTACAACATGAGATTACCACCAACGGAGGAAAGCATAATGTAATTATTGTCGCGTCGGATATAATAAACTGGCATGTATTCACTTTTCCTCTATTTACTATATGAGTATGTTAAGGGCTGACTGAGCGTCCAGGTGGTGAAAGATACACAACAACTCATGTTAATTTCATAAAATCCATCCATAACTTTTTGAGTTATAGCAGTAAGAAAAATGAGGTAAACAAACAAACGGATGGACATATCTTCACCAAAAGTTAATCATCTGTTTCTCCTAACATACCTAACCATCCCTGTAAATTTCATCCAAATCGGTTCAGAACTTTTTCAGTTATCTAGGTGACAGACAGAGAAACAAACACGATGAAAACATAACCTCCTTGGCGGAGGTAATTATTAGCGAAAAATAGTACGTCACAGCCAGTGAAAAACCTTAGTATTTTACTTATTGACTTCCGCTCATTAATACGTTAATCAGAGACACTGGAATCGCAGTTGTGGCGTATGTAGCTAAAACTCCCGCTACCTGCGCAAGCTAAATGAGCCCATTTCTTGCATGCACAGCAGTGAACCCATCCATGTCTCACCGGCTGTGCTATTTGAAAATGGTTCGCAACAAACCAAACAAGGCCATTCTTCATCACTGAAAGCGTCTGAAGGTGGAATCAGTTTTCTCTTGACAGTCTTCGCCATTTTCTTTCCATCTTTAGCACGCTTTGCTCCTTTTGAAGTATTTGATTTTTTCCTTTGGGTTTTGTCTTTGCTTTTTTCGAAAGCGCTTTGTCTCTAGGTGTTCCAGGCGCTTCGCCCCGAACCACATGTCTCCATCAAAATAATCACAGCCACTATAAGATCAATTGCAAGAACGTCTGAATTGTTGCAAACATAGCAGAAAACATAATACTTTGTAATTATTCCCCGTTACAGATGTATTGTGAATTACACAAAAGTACTTTTTACGTTCAAAATCATGTATAGGGCCATAACTAGGGTTGTGACTTTGCATCTATGCAACCGTCGTAAAAAAATTTGCTGGTATGCACAGGATGCATATATTATGCTTTTTCATAAAATATGAAGAGCGTTTTTGCATAAAATATGCACGTGCATATTGTATGTATTGTGGTAAGTATGCAGTGTTCAAAATGTGCAGATAATATGCATACAGTTTTTCCGTGCATATGCAGCAAATAATAGGCAAGTCAGGGTCACAACCCTAGTGATAACCCTGCTTTGAGCAGCAAATGTAATACCTATTTGGGAAGCGGTGGAGCAACTGGAGCTGACTATATAAAAAAATGCCCTCATATATACGATATTTATTAACGCGATACAAAAATGATAGCTTCTAACACTCTGGACTACCTCTAAATATTAATTAAATGGCAAAAACATTACTACATTGTCTTTGAAGCAATAGGATCCAGTTTGTAAGCTGACAGCTCCATTAAAAACAGTATTGATTTTTACCCCCTGATAAGGGCCACCCTCCTAATCAAACTAAGTAAACTTCAAAATTTACTAACAAGTAACTAAGTGACTCACAAACTCACGGAGGGACAAGAGGAATTATAATATGGATTACCCTGAACAGTACGAAAAATTCTACGGGTCTTGCTACCTTGTTTTCCCGACAGTTAAACTGGACAAGCTGACGAGTGTAAGGTACACTGGCCTGTGTAAATTAACCCTATCCGTTACCAATTTTATTCGGCCGCTTGAGCGCCAGGGCGATACAAATTTGTACCGTCCTTTAAAAATGCCTATAGCTTTATCAATATCAGAGTTTTTTCTTCATAGTCTCAGAAGTAATTTAATTAACTATTCTTTCGCCTATTATACTAAAAAAATACTGCCTCACTGAAGTTTTATTGTCAAATAAATTCGAATATAAGAAAATATCTCGGGACTGTACAGGGTGAATAGTCCGGCAGCACATTTGCCGCAATTTTCACACTTTTACAAGCTGAACGTATAATCGCTTCTATTTTTCATTTCTAGCCTTGTTGCTGTTTTTTGATAATAATTTTGAAAGTTCTTTTTGAACTAAAAGAAATTCTACACGGGAATGTTATCATCTAATTTTCTGAAATATATATCTATATTTTTAGCTGTAATGTGTGTGTATATTAGAATTTTATTGATAGTCATGTTCAATGGAGAAAAGTCAGGGAATTTTAGACGCTGAACATCATTGGGAGCAGAACTGTGAACGAAAAACGGTAAGGTGGTACAATTTTGTACCGCCTGGGAACAGATAGGGTTAAGCTGGTCTGTGTAAGGTAAGCTGGTCTGTGTAAGGTAAGCTGGCCTATTTAAGAAAAGCTGGCTTGTATTAGATACGCTGGCACGTTACCTAACCGCGACTCACCTTTAAGAGCCAAATTTTGACGTACCCGAAATTGAAAAAATAGGTGGTTAGGAAAACCAGACCTGCCCTCACCTAACCTACCCGAAGTTATGTAGGGTTCTTTTCCAACTTACCCGAAATTAGTTCGGGTTTTCCGACAATAGGGTCATTGGGTACGTGTAACTTTTAGGTGAGTGGTGAGGTAACCAGTTACCAGTTACCCTCCGTGGCGGTCGGTTGTGACATGCACGGTGCTCCGCTAGAGTAGATAAAATTAGAAAGCTATAGATTTTTCTCGAACGCAATAAACTAATTAAGTGTTGAGCAGTGTGCCAGCCTGGCTATAAACTCGTACGGACCAGTGATCACACCGTAGCTCGCCTAATAGGGGAAGCGTAGACGTCAGTCATGGGAGGCAACAAAAAGGGTCACAATAAACACAGTTCAAGCCAGTGATTCTAAACTCGACTGATGATTTGGATCAAGAGCTTGAGCCACAAGAAACGCGTGGTGTAAATGAGTGTACCTTGTGCCTGATATCATAGCAAGGTAAAATGATTCAGTGTGTGCTGTGTGAAGAGAATAACTTTCATGCGTCGTGTCTTGCTCGTAACCAGAGC
>LQNS02000223.1:5207344-5219337 GCA_001587735.2 Parhyale hawaiensis
TCAAGCCATCGCCATGTTTCTGAGCTGATGATCCCGAACTTTGTAAAGCCCTTGCTGCGGTTGCGAGGCTCATGGGCTGTATTTTGGGGTTTGGCTGCTTACGTTCGAAAGAGTGTTGTTGTGTCTAGGCTGAGTTAATATGGGTTTCTATGTTGTGAGCTGGGGGTGCTTCGAGTCTGTGGCTCACTCAGGAACTTTTATTTGTTTTCAGTGTATCGCAGCCCGTCTGCTGATGATAGGGTCTTTGATTGTCTCTTAGATGCAATGGCTAGAATTCAGTCGTCGGATATGCGTCCTGTTTTTGTCTTTATGGGTGATTTTAATTGTCACCACTTGGAATGGTTAGGCTCTGGGAGGCCCGATTGCCATGGCCATGCAGCCTTCGATTTCGCGAGTGCCTCTGGTTGTGAGCAATTGGTTGAAGGTCCTACCGATTTGTTAGGAGGTGTTCTTGACCTACTGATGAATGTTCCTGATTTAGTTGGAATATCAGTGGTGTCTCCCTTTGGTTCCTTGGATCATGGTGCCCTCTCTGCGATGCTGCAAGTTCGTCAGTGGGTCCCCAGAGTCACTGTTAGGGGTGAAATATTTTTGATGTCCAGAAAGAATTGGGATGCCGTCTCTGGTGCCATCCTTGCGCTACCTTGGGGTGTTGTGAGAGAGTATCGTGATCCTGGGACTACTTTGGATCGGCTTTTGTCTGACATTATGCCCACCAGTTGAAGCGGGAGGCATATTCCTCTTGAAGTACTAGCCGGTCTGCTGTTGACTTTCAGCGTTTCAGGGAACAGAAGCACCGGGCTGGTGCTACTTATGAGGAAGCTGAGAGGGAGCACAATTTGAGGTCCAGGAATCTGTTAGTTTCGTCTATTACCGCACATAAGTGGTGGTCCACCTTGAAGAGCGCTGTGCTTGGTGTGAGCTCTTCTGCTCGCCCCCCTTTAGTTGGTGCAGGTGGTGATCTTGCTGCAGATTCGGCTGCCAAGGCGGAGCTTTCGTTGCACTACTTTGATGGGAAGCAGACCCGTCCCGGCTCTGCTTCCCGGGTGCGCATTCCTTTAGCGTGAGATCCCGAGTCGAGGTTCTCCAGTTTTGCTTTCAGATTTTTTGAAGTCACTGCCTTCTTCTTGACCTGGACCCCTATGGGGGCACTGATCCATCAGGTATGTTTCCTCTCTTTCTACGGAGGGTGGCTGGTTTGCTTGCAGCCCCGCTTGCTTTCGTGTTCCGTCGGTTGTTACGGCTGGGCTCTTTTCCGGAGCGCTGGCGTGTCGCCCATGGGACGCCTGTTCCGAAGGACTCTGTTTCATCTCGAACCTTCGACTATAGACCCATCTCAATCACACCTATTTGGTTGAAAGTTTATGAGAGGTTGGTTGCGTCGAAGTTGGGCTGTTTTCTTGATTAGCAGAGTGTCCTTCCCACGCTAGCAACAAACTCGCCATTGGCTATGTGCGTTTGTGTACGGGCGTCGATGTACGTACGGACGGCGTTCAAGTTTGTGTGCTGTGCCTGCTCGCTGTATCGCAGATTAGGTTAGGTTAAGTTAGGTCAGGTACCGTTAGGTCAGTTTAGGTAACGTCAGGTTAGGTAACGTTGCGCTAGGTTAGGTAACGTTAGGTTTGGTAACGTTAGGTAAGGTTAGGTTATGTTACGTTAGGCTAGGTTACATTAGGTAATGTAATGTTAGGTAAGGTTAGGATAGGCTAGGTTAGGTTTGATAGTGCTTATTGCAGTGCTTCTGGTGATTATTGCGAGGCAAGAAAAGCTAACTTGAACGCACGCACAGTGATGAGCGCACACAGAATGGAGAGTTTGTTGCCAGTGCGTCCTTCCCCAACACAGTATGGTTTTCGTAAGGGCTTGGGAACTTGTGATGCTCTGCTTCATATTTCTCATGTGTTGCAGCTGGCTCTTGATAGAGGTCATGAGGCAAGGTTGATGCAGCTTGACTTCAGTGCTGCCTTTTGATCGCGTGAATCACGTTACGTTGGGCTGCTCCACAAGCTGAGATTGACGGGTATTGGTGGTTTAGTTTTCGCAGTATCTAGTCAGTTTTTATCTGACAGACGTCAATGTTGATGGGAAGAGAAGTGAGTTTTTGGACGTGGTTTCTTGTATCCCACAGAGTAGTGTTCTGGGCCCTTTGTTATTCATTGAGTATACAAAGGACCTGTTTGATCATGTTCATAATTTACTTGTTGGTTACGCTGATGATGTTACTTTGCTGGCTGTTTGTGATAATTTTAGTAACAGGCTGGAGTTTCAGAATCCATTCAGCGTGATTTGGAAGTAATTAACTGATGATGTTCTAGGTGGCGGACGAGGCTAAATTGGGCAAGACTAAGACCATGCTCGTGTCCAGGTCGCGTACAGTGAGACCTCATTTTTCTGCAGTCATACTGGATGGTGTGTTTCTTCCCGCAGTTGATGACTTGGTAATCTAGGGTGTCAATTTTAATCCAAAGATAACGTTTGAGCCCCACATTCATTCGGTTGCCTCACGTGCATCACAGAAAATCGGTCTTGTGAAGTGTGTCTGGAGGGTGTTTGGCTCGGTAGAATTGACACGTTGCTGCTTTAATTGCTATGTCCTCGCTCTTCTGGAATACTGCTCCGTAGTCTGGGATTCTGCTGCCGATTGTCATCTGTGTTTACTTGACAAAGTGGTTCGTCGATGGGCGTTCATGCTGGATGGTGTTGTGCCATGTGATTTGGCGCATCGTCGCCCTGTTGGTGGGGTCTGCTTTTTGTATAAAATTTATAACTGCCCTAGTCAGCCACTGTCTGATTTTCTTTGGAACCATTTGTTCGGGTGGTGTATACTCGGCGTACCCCTGCTCTTCATGAGTTTTCCTTGGAACCGTTACTATGCCCGAGGGTCAGTATTCTCGTTCGTTTTTTCCATCGTGTGCGGATGTTTGGAATGGTCATGATGGCTGTCTTTGCTGGTGCGGGTATTGGCAGCTTTAAACGATGCATGGATCTTCTCTGCCTTTTTTCTTCATTCGTTGGGCTGATTACGTGCGGGTTTGTCAACCTCACGGAGTTTCTCCGTTCTCACGTCGCCAGTTTGGTGTGATTTCATAATAAGAATAATAAAAATGTAGGAATAAAAATTATTTCCTTTTCTATTATACTTGTATGTCCCCAGTTTCAGGCAAATCGGTCAGCACATGATTTTTTTTTTTTGCATAAGTTATTTCTTGTACACTTGCAACACAACACCAGAACTTCACAAGCTAAATTTCAGAAATATAGCTCTACATGAAAATAGCATTTTTATAAAGTGCTCATATCGGAAAAAAAATTGCATGCGGCGACCATTTTGTTCACGAATTAGGGAAATAAATAGGGCCTTAATTAGATGTTATCCACCCTGAATGTAATCAGCAGGATCCATGCTAACGTAGCGACATCAAGGACAAAAACTAACATTCCGTGTCCACTAAAGTCAAATTTCAAAATTTTGCCGAAGTACAGTATTAGTCTAAGGCTAATTTCATAAAATAGGAACAAATGTCGACAAATTTCTACAAATGAACGTTTCGCGAATTCAATTCCCATCATCAGAAATTATAAACTGTAAACTATAAAGGATGCCTAAGCAGAATTTTATTTTAGATGAACTAAGTTTGGACATGTGATAACAGGGTGGGACCTAAAAGGCGAATGACCATAGTGCGCTATAGGGATCCTTGTATAAGCGTCGGACGCTATGGGAAGCTGAGGAAAATGAGAATGTACAGTCGGACGAAAAAGCGTCAGTCATGGATCGTGACGAGTGGTAAGGCTGTAGTCATTATATTGAGGTTAGGTTTTGTTTCATGGATATATAGTGATTTTAGAGTTCTGAGTTCCATTAAATTAGAAAAGGTTATGATAGAGAAGTCTTTCCTGCTAATTGGATAGTTGTCTTGTTCTGCATGAAGACGGAGATCTAAACGTGTAGGTTTTGCAAGTGGTAAACCTGTTCTCCTTGATATACCTGGATGTTTGTCAACGCGGGTTTTGAAATGTTGTCCAGTGCTGCCAATGTACAGAGCTGAGCAGCACTTGCAAGAAAAAACGTACACAATACTGGATAGAAGATTTGCGGGAGGCTTGTCTTTGAATTAAAAATATGATCCTATGGCAAATGGTTTTGTGGTGGTTTTGCTGCAGTATGGAAAGGAGTGGAAAATGCAATAGAATTTTTGATAACTCTGACTCGTTCCACAACATGGACCAACCTACATTCGGAAATTTTCTCAGTTCAACCATCAAAGATTCCTTTTTATGTTCAATGACAGATTATACAAACACAAATCGACGGAGTTTCCATGGGCTCTCTGCTCGGGCACACCTTAGCCACTATATTTTATGCCATCTCAAATCAATATGGCACAACGACTGCCCGAATAGTTTCAAACCCATCCATTATAAACGCTATGTAGATGATACTTTCCTTGTTTTCAAAGACCCAGCTGATTCTAACTTATTTTTACAACATATAAAGAGTAAGTATCCCAGCATAAAGTTCTTCGCCGAAAAGCAATCAAACAATTCTATTGCATTTTTAGACACCCTAGTCACAAAGCATGACTCAAACCCAACCACTTGAGTCTACAGGAAGCCGACATTCTCAGGCCTTGAAACCAGTTTTTTCAGTCACCGCTACGATCAATTTAAAATAAATGCTATAAAAACTTTACTGTTTAGGGCATATCGTTTATCCCTCTCGTACTTAGCATTTTCCACTGAAATAGATTATCTCCGGACCTTTTTTAAAAATAACGGCTACCCACACCCCTTTCTAGATCACTGCTGCAAACTATTTCTTGATAAACTCTTCGATCCCAGTATAATTGAACCTACTGTTCGTAAATTAGACTTTTTCCACTCCCGTCCATCCTACTGCAAGACCACCGTCGATAAAGTCAGCTCCTTGAAAACTTTCCTCGCCTAAGCCGAACCGCATATAAACTTCAGGTTCTCTAACAAAAGCACATTTACCATAGGATCCTATTTTAAATTTAAAGACAAGCCTTCCACAAATCTTCTGTCCAGTGTTGTGTACGTTTTTTCTTGCAAGAGCTGCTCAGCTCTGTACATGAAGCCGTTGTTCCTCCATGGTCGATACAACGCTGGTAATTTCATCATCTGTAATCGGTATAAAATAAAATAAAGAATCAACACGAAGACTAGGAAGCTCATATTGCACGTTGTTTTCTGGAAGGTTTTGTACTAAGTTGTCAACAATTGATTTAAAATGTATAATAAAATTATTAACAAGCCTATCACCACGTAAAATTTCACCATCAACTTCTATTTCCAATGTATTAGTATGAGTATTGCGGTTTATTAATAAGATTAGATTAGATAGGCGGCAGAAGACGAACCAACAGGCCCATTCTCAAAGAGACTCCGAAACTGACGCCCGACCATCTATGAACTATTGCCATTATGTTTTGTAGGATATAAAAAACTGGGGAAAAGAGAAGAAAGGAGAGGAGGGAGTAGAGTCTCAGTAAAAGAGACGATCATGAATGCACGCAATCATGATCAATATCCGCTGATATGCGGAGTTTAAGATGTCAGACAGTGTAGTTGGACCGGAAGAGAGAAGAAGACGGATTCAGGAAGCCTCGGAAGGTTTTGAGAATGGGCCTGTTGGTTCGTCTTCTGCCGCCTATCTAATCTAATCTAAAGTCATCTACATTTGTGTCCGAAATTTTTGCCGCAAGAAAATTCGCCGCAGGAAAATTCGCCTCACTTAATTCTCGCCGCACGGAATTTTCGCCGCAACTCGGTGCGAACTCTACTCGTGTACATTCTATATCAGGTCACGTTGCCATATCAGGCATCATCTGAACCTTTATTGAATTATTACCTGTCTTTTCCATTGTTTATAACCTACAAACATTTTAAATAAACTGCCATGTCTATTGGTTCTACATTTGTTTTGCTCTACAACAGTGAGTGATCGTTTATTGTCGTTAGAGTTTATTTATCATGAATTTTTTTACACTTTATTAAAATTAGCATGTTTAGATGACAAATTTAATTTTGTTTTATGAAATTCAATAACAAATGTAGTGCTTTATGAATGATTCAAAATAAATGTTTGCAAATTTTATGTTTATGTATTCTTATGTTATCTTCCCCTCAGAAGATGGTTCGAAAATGTTTTCATTACCACACTATTTTTGAAATTTGACACTTCCAGGGCTCCAAAGTTTACTCTTTTACTCTTTAATTGGAGTTTTTTTTAGCGAAGCCAATTGCAGTTTGTGCTAACTTTAGAGAGTCAGCCATATTCGCATAAGTGGACTTTGTTCCGGTCGTGCACGGCGAAAATTCCGTGCGGACAATTTTCCTACGGCGAATTTTCTTGCGACCAACTTTCCTACAGCGAATTTTCTTGCGGCGAAAATTCCTAGAAGCGTCTCTCCCAATGTATGTCATGACGATTTTTAAACGCGTTGACTGATTCTGCACTAACAACGTCGGAGGGGAGTCTATTCCAAATGCTGACTATGAAATACGGAAAGAATTGCGGACTTAATATCGTTCTTCGAGCTTTGTGCTTTAATTTTTGAACGTTGCTTCGCAAGCGATCATTGAGGTCTCTTTCAAAGAGTCCCGTCGTAGGTACGTCGTTGAAGCCATTCAAATACTGGAATGTTTCTATTAGTTGCTCCCTGAGTCGTCTTTGCTCTAGAGAGAGATCTGACCCAGTTCCTTTAGGCGACATTCATACGGCTTGTTCACACCTGAGGTATAAATTTTGTTGCTCTGCGTTTGACTCTTTCCATGTTATCGATATCTTTGCACAGATGTGGCTACCAGAATTGAACAGCAAATTCTAAGTGTGGCCACACTAATGCCTTGTACAGGGGAACGATGATGTCTCTGGACTTGTAGTCAAAATTTCTGGTGATGAATCCGAGTACTCTGCTTGCCATTTTCACACTCGTGTCAACTTGTTGACTGTGCTGTAATTTGTTTGTAATAGTGATTCCCAACTCACGTTGTTGGGTGACAGGAGCCAATTCCGTCCCATTCATTTTCAATGGAATTGAAGGGTTCACGAGCCCTACGTGCATTACTGAGCATTTGTCGACATTAAAACTCATCTGCCACGTTGTACTCCATCCGTGAGGTGATCATGGTCTTGTTGGAGCTCGGCTCTTTTCGAAGCACGATGACAAAGTTTTGTATCATCCGCAAATTTACTGAATTTATTACGGATGATAAGATCCAGATCATTGATGTAAATTGAGAACAGAAGTGGACCGAGCACGCTACCTTGTGAAACCCTTGATGATACCTGCGTCTGCGTCCAGTTGTTCGTTTCTCCTTCAAGCTTCACATGCTGCTGCCGACCCGTAAGCCATGCCCCGATCCACCGTAAGTAGTCTCCCTAGATACCATTGGCTTACAAATTTTCATTAGCCGTTGATGGGGAACTTTATCAAAAACCTTTTGGAAGTCTACATACACAAGTTCTACACCCTCTTCTTCATTTTTAATATCTGTAACTTTTGAGAAAATGTCCAGAAGGTTTGTTCAACAGCTTCTTCCATTTCGGAAGCAATGCTGAGAATTGGATATAAGCTGATGCATCCTCAGGGGGTCAGTGATGCGCTTTTTCAGGAGGCGTTTGCTGATTATTTTCCAAGATTTCTTAGAGTCCCCGGCTTCTCGTTCGATTTGATTTCGATAGTGCACTTTTTCATTAGCCTAATTAATGAACCCAATATATTTTTGTATATGCTATAAGAAATTCGGGGAATAATATGACAGCGATAGAGCTTAAACAGCTTGTACTTCTTCTTAATAACGTGCTTGATGTCCCATGTTATCCAACTTTTCGGGTTGAACTGTTTTCAGTAGAAATGATTTAAGATAGATATCACTGAGTCTATTGAGTAAAACTGATAGTTCAACAGACGGATGACCCAAGCATTCATCAGGAAAATTTAACAGAGACACTTTATTGACGAAATTATTAACAGAGTTTGCATTGTTAAAATGACCAGTTCTAGAATTAACGGCATCATGTCTATATACCACAAACACAGGTAGATGGTCGGTAATTTCAAATTTGACGGCGCCAGACTGAAGTATCCCCTCAAACATAGAATTACACCATACCTGGTCTAAAAGAGAGAACTTTGTAATTACATTATCCGGGGAGATTCTTGTTGGGAGATCAATCAGTGAAAAGAAACCGTGTTCGCAGAGAGTCCCTATGAATTTCCTGATAATATTCAAATTAAGGGGATAAAAAAGATTAAAATCAAAATACCTGCAGAGTATAGTAGGAATATTTCGAGATACTTTTGGCGAAAAATCATGATACATATAAATATTTAAATCGAATAAATTGGACATAGTGGGCGATAAGACATGATAAATGTACTTTAATTTGTTGACACGTCAATGCCAGCGTGATTACCTCAACGGTTTCGTTCACCAGGCATCGGTTATACAACATATACAAGCACTTCAACTAAACTAATAAACTACAACTACATTTTATCATGATTCAACTGAATAGTCTGGCATTTGCACTGAGCAATTTATTTTTAAAATTTACAATATCTATTTACATGGTGGGCTATCTGTGTAAAATAAATATTTTTCTTTTATTTTAGGTGAAAATACAAGATTTTGCATTGAAATGAATTTGTTTGCTCTCTTACTTAAGCATAGCAGAAGATATTTAAGCTTATATAAGGTAATTAGGGACGTTTCAAGACAACTCAGGCTAACTTGATGCTTTTTAATCTAATTTAGAGTTTGTCGTTTCAAAATAGCAGTAACGCGTTATTATTGGATCACCATTACCCCTTCACCGATACCGCTGGTATTTTTTGAAAAAATACAGCTTTACCGATACCGGAAGTTTGGGAAGCCGTTACCGTTTTACCGATACTGCTTCAACGAAAAAAATTGCCGCTACCCACCTCTGCCAGTTGCTATATCGATATTGGACAACTATCCAATGCCTTCAAAACAAATGCTAGGTACAATTATATGATAGAATATCTTGAAAATGATAAACCACTGCGGCTCCAGTTGTAAAATAAAAAATGTGTTGAGTAGTATGTGAGATTTTTACATTATCAATCATCGTAAACCAGTGAATACCCTTGAAGGACATGTTTAGGGAACGTCACCTAGCACTGACCGAAACATTGTTAAAACTTGGAGGATAGAGTAGCATTACGCATAAATTGAAATAATAGCAGTTTGAAATCCTCTGTGAACTTTCCAAGAACGTTTAGCACGGTAAATGAGTACCCCTTGCTAAATTGTTGAATAACGTTTCAGTTCACAGAGTAACTAAGGACGTATTCAATTGGTACACAAAGTCAAGTTGCTTAGCTTAAATCTTTTCGCCACTTTGACTTCCGTTTAAGGCCGAGTGCGGAACCGGCTTAGGCCGAAAACTCAAGTCTCCTCCGAAGGTGGTTTAACTTTTTAACCGTAATGCACTTGACTTTAACCTATGTATGCATGTTATAAAATATTATTTTTAAAAAATACTCCACTTTCTTTGATATTTTGATAGCGAAAAACCTATTTCCAGGGTTAACTTAAGTATATATCGCGCAGAAATCAAAGAATTATACTGTGGATTGGTAAAATGATAAAAACGTATCGATCACTCGCATGGACCAGTGAAGTAATCTGTTTACAGAGTGCCATCACTGTCGCGTCCGACGCATCCCAAATAACCTACAAAAACTTAGCTGAGCCAACTCCATACTTTTAACACTATCTTATGGAACGACATTGCTGCAGCTTGTGAGTAAAAAAAAATCCATGAGATTTACTTCTAATGATCCGAAACTTTTAAATGTTCGGAACGTAACACAGGTTTTGCAAGTGACGTCACAGCTTAGGTCAATATTTTACAGCTTAACTTTTAAAATCCATTCGATTTGAACACGCTTGAATTGGTCCGACAGATCAAGTCTAGTGCACTTAAATATTCGATAGCGATGTCCCAATCGAAAAGCCTTCATCGACTGTCACTCATTTTGAGTACGACGGCAACTTCTTTGTTGAGACAAATGTCCAATGCGTTGTGTACATATCCTCTCACAATGGGGGCATGTAAGGTCGTTTGCGTTGGCCACTGGTTTATGGTCTGCCGAGGTTCTGCCGGCTCGAAGGCGGCTCCGCTCTCTGGTCTCCTATTCCAAACGCTGGTCGATGGTTTCCACGGCCCTCATCACACGACACCCCCATTCCACTCGATCACCCGCAATCACTACTCACGCTTCTGTGTCAATGTCACTGGCCAGGAGATGACGCTTAGTGCAATCTATATCTTAGCTTCGGTCCCAGACACCCCGCTCACCCGCTTTTAGCTTTGGGCAGTCGTGAGTCATCCATTCGAGTGACGTGACCGGTCCATCTGAGCTGATATTGTGTGAGAATAGCCTCGACACTAGGCATGTTTGCACGGGCTCTCACCTCGGCATTTGTGACTGTTCCTCCTGCTGACTCTGAAGAGCTGTCGGAGTTGTGACATTTGAACCTTTTGTAGTCTCTTGATGTGTCGTCAGTATAGAGTATAAGTTTCCACTGAGTAGAGAAGACAGGAGAGCACTACTACACGGTAGACCTTGCACTTGGTTTGAAGCCTTATGCCAGGACATTTCCAAACTTGTGTCTGCAGCTTACCAAAAGCTGCTGGGGTAACGGTGATCTTCCTTTCAACTTCCTTGTCTAGAGAGTTGTCTCTAGAGAGGGTACTGCCGAGGTAAGTGAAGTTTTCCACGTTCTTTAGCAGGCTGCCATTGAGAGAGATATTGGGCTGAAGCGGCCGATGGCCAGGTGACGGCTGGAACATTACTTCTGTTTTTGAGGTGATGATGGTTAATGCAAGGCTCCCAGCCGCAGCATTGAAGGTATCCAATATACTCTGCAGCTCAGCCTCCGAGTCAGACACCAGAGCCGCATCATCAGCATAAAGGAGTTCCCGAGCACACACAGTTCTCGTTTTAGTGCTCGCTCTTAGGCGTCTGATGTTGAAGCTTTCCATCTGTGCATGTGGTGATGCAGATGCTCCCCTCACGGCGGGATAGTTCAAGGACCGCTGCTATATAAAGTGAGAAGAGCGAGGGAGCCAGCACACAGACCTGCTTGACACAAAATTTTTCTGATAAACAATCGCCACTCGTGACCTGGGCCATCATGCCAGTATGGAGCTGATCTATAAGGCTGACAATGCCAGGCGTACACCCATACCAACGGAGAAATAACCATAAGCACCGTCTGTTTACGGTATCAAATGCCTTCGTAAAATCAAAAGAAGCAATCTAAATAGGCATGTTTTGCTCAGCTGCCTTCTCGTGCAGTTGTCGAAGGGTGAAGATCATATCAATAGTTGACCTTCCCAATTCAGACCCTCCCAACTCAGAACCCCCAACTCAGACCCCACCGACTCTGACCCACCCAACTCAGACCCCGGCCAACTCAGACCCCGGCCATCTCAGACCCCTGCCCAACTCAGACCCCCGGACAGCTCGGACCTCCGGACAACTCAGACCCCTGCCCAACTCAGACCCCCGGACAACTCAGACCCCTGCCCAACTCAGACCCCTGCCCAACTCAGACCCCTGCCAAACTCAGACCCCTGGACAACTCGGA
Organism: Parhyale hawaiensis; assembly: GCA_001587735.2. Lineage (NCBI taxonomy): Eukaryota > Metazoa > Arthropoda > Malacostraca > Amphipoda > Hyalidae > Parhyale > Parhyale hawaiensis. The sequence continues at coordinate 5,218,997 of LQNS02000223.1, forward strand.
CCCCCGGACAACTCGGACCCCTGCCCAAATCGGACCCCCATATAACTTAGACCCCTGATAATGAACATACTCTGAAATTAAAGCGTACGGTATAAGTATAACTACTATTTTTTTAATTGCTCATGCATAAAATAGTTCTCTAACGTAAGCAAACCAACGATACATTATTGATTTATTATCTTTCTTTCTGAAAAACGAATCGTTTCTGGGAAGTCATTCAAGAAACTAAACAAGCCTGGAACAAACTGTCGTACGCTACCACAGTGCACAGAATTAGGACCCTTTTGTGTATTGTGTACGCTATACTGAACTTACATCGTATGGGCAGATATAATAATGAA
>LQNS02000223.1:5524185-5537314 GCA_001587735.2 Parhyale hawaiensis
GATTTGGTATAGGAGATGCGTACAGTTTCGCTTATTATGGCAGGTCACGATCAGTTGTTCTTGTTCGTGTTCGCCCCTGCATACCTCCGGTGTCACGCATCACACACAGTGCAGCAAACAGCTTAGCAGTGTGCGATATGAGCCGTCTGCTGTACTCTCGTCTAGTCGCTCTTTGGGGAACTAACTACGAATAGCATCTGCTGAGCTTTGTGGAAAATGCTGTAAGAGCTAGTGCTTTTTGACTTGTGTTGTTAATAAATGTTGTTAATTTTTAAATAGCCTACGTACCTACTGAAGTAGGTAATGTTTAAATTCTGTGTTATTGTACTCGTAAAGTAATGCGAAGTAAAGTGTTTCTGTGGTTGAGTAGTGTGTCACTGCTTCGTCTTACGAAGTTTTGCATTTAACCCTTTAGTGCCTCAATAGAACATCACTTTTCATAGGAATAACACTTCATGTAATGTCATCCTATGTGTACTGTAGGCACTAAAGGGTTAAATGGCTGGTCAGTTGAATGAATTAGTTGTGCTACGCATGTAGGAGTATCTAACTGCATGTATACATCTACTGTAATAGGTGCCTACTGACCATTTATAATTCAAGAAGTTTATGTTCTGTACAGTGAGCTACATGAAACACGAAGCTTCGGAACAGGTTCGAGAAGTACTGTATTCCTTATGTAGAATTTGTAGGTAGCTACTTATTGCTTCACACTCGCCAACTTCACTGTGGACAGGTTAGCTCAGGTACTATGATAGCTGCGGGACTGTCGTTCGGTTACATATGGAAACGAGAAATATGAGACGCCAGCCTCTGCATATGTAGCTACCTTCCTTGCATCATTGCGTTTTCTTTCGTTAGCAGGCTATGGTAGGGCATCAATAACATGTAATGGGCGTTTTGATCAAAATATGTCTATTAGTTATATTTAATTCATTGTGATCTAACGTAACTAATTTTCTTTGAAGTGATTTCCCAGGACTCATCTCAGGCATTACCTCTCACCACAGACGTGCTAAAGCTATCTTCAACCTATTACCTTTTAAATTTGTCCCTTGAATGAATATGAGATAGTCGGGTGTATTCTTACAGATATTTCTTGCTAGCTTCTCGCGTTACGTTGAAGCTCTTACGTCTCTGGAATGATGTTTAAATCCTATTATAACGTTCAGTTAAACTCATAGTTGAAACAGAACAGCAACTTTTCACATGCATCAGTAGCATTAGCCGTTTGTAAATTGCAAAAGAATTTACGTCTGTAGTTTATTTCTTCGCGAAAATTTCCAATTTTGCCAATAGACCTCTTACAGCGACCTCCAGGTCACAGCACAGGTGTGACGCATAAACCTGCAGCCAAGCCAAGAATACTTTCTGTGCTTAGCTTTATTGCTTTTATACCAGCGTATCTCTCTGATATTAATCATTATTCGACTCTGACCTCCCTGAAGGCTTGCAAGTTCGACTCATGGAAAGACACTACATTAAGTCTTTCCCTTCTTGAAACAACTATATATCCACGTTTTCTATATTTATAATCCGCACGTATCCGACCTCCATGATGCCTGCAGGCCTGACAGAACCTCACTGCACATCGGACGTGTCTAATTATCCTCTAAATAAATAGCGTTCTTGTACAGAATTGCGCAGTTGAGTCGGCAACACCGCTGGCCAGCGCCGTCACGACTCCAGGCTTCGTTGCAAGTGACCGCACGATTGTGTCGCTGTGCCTGGAGCTCCTGCAGTTGATTTGTTACGTAAGGCATGAAGTAGGCAAATAGTAACTGTGGAGTGTGGAATTTACCTTGCTACATTTAGGAGCATGTAAAGTGTGATGCTGCGACGTATTTCCCAAAATTATAAGCGCTAATTTTAGCTGCACAAGACTCCTCATCTCTCCGTTAGTAAGGCCGTCAGTACGTTAGTAAGGCAGGGGAATGGATGTAATAGTGTGTGCAGACGAAGAATCGACATAGTAGTTGGCGGATGAGACGGTTGAATTTATATGTTTATACGATATATTGTGTGAAAAAGTGCACAACCGAACGTCTATGCGTCATTTACCCTCCGCACCCTTTTCCCTCATTTTGAGCGTTTACCGCGCAGGGCTGAATATGTGAGTCTGTCCTGTCCTTATCAGAGCACTGATGACTGTTTTGGGCAGTTTGTGTTGATTGTGCCAAGTAAAAATGTGACACATCTGAAGGAGTTTGGTGCCCTTCAGTGTCCCTTTATTCCCCGGAGATGATCATTGTCCTGGACGTATGGATGCTGTGAATATCTCGGCATTGCAGTAGTGATTCACTATAGCCCGTGCAGGATTCGACGACGGTTCGCTGGTTCAGGATGCTCCATAACTTATTACTGCCGAGAGCGTATTTTTTCTAGTTCAAGGATATTTTTTCATCTAGCTCACCGAATAGGCATCTCCGCAACTTCCGGCAGCGGGTCGTAATCTCAGGGTAAACGTACGCCTGCAGCTAGTCTGCAGCATCAGTGTCCTCGCGGATGCCACATAGGAATCGTCCCAAGTTTCTGCACTTAAGGTCAAGAAATTAGCTCAGTGGTCCGCTTTTAAATTAAAACCTGGAAGGCAGACAGTGACTGGTCATTTTAAGTAACGTTGTTGGCGAGACCTCAAGTATAGTCTTGCCGTGTTTGTCATTTTCCTCCTGTTTTGCCTATTGGTGGTATTTGAAAAGAAGGTACCTCTTAGCTATAGGCTCGAGTGCGCTTACCTTGCCTGCGGTATCTGCACAAAACCCTACGCCTCTTTAGACTAGCCATAAGACGTTATATTTTTCGGAACATTTCATTAACTATGTATTCGTTTGTCATTTTTGTAGTTGATTCATGAAGTACAGTTGGACTCTTCGTCGAAATATTTGTCTCTGCTGCGCGGGAGCTTTCTTCAGTCAGCTGGTGCTTGTTGTTTGGCCAAAGTAGCTCTCGCTCCTCGAGCAGCACTGGATAAAGAGAATATCTCTTCTCTGAAGAATATCAGGCAAAAAGTGCACAATCATACCCTCGCACCTGTGGGACTCCTAAGTTGAGATAGCTTTCAAAGTGCTCTACTTGCGAGTGCGTAGAATATTGCTAGTGGGATTTGTGCAGCTATACAGTGAATAGAAAAAGTGATTCCTCATAGCCACCTGTTGAATTCCCCACCATAGGATAAGTACTTGGTAACTCATTGGCTGATAGTATTTTGCGTAAGTTAAGAAATGGACATGAAACGAACGATAGCCTATATTGCTGCGTACGTATCCAAATACCAGTATACTCACCATGCCCAATCTGCACGCAACCATTAAAGCAGTGGCTTGGTATTCGTCGCGACACTCGTATGTAAGAGATCTAGGTATTCATTTCCATGTACCTGTAAACTACTAGTTTTAATTAGCTATAGAGAGAGGTAGGTACCTATCGTCACAAGCGAACCACGTATATGCTATAGTACCTACATATTGAGGTTTCTCCAAGACCAATGGACCACCCAACACACATGCGTTGTCATCTTATCCCATCTCTGGCTACTTGGCGCGACTGTATAGGTATATCATATAAGTTATTATCCTCCTTCCTCTGCTATATATAAAGTTTTTCTGGAGTTGTTTTGTTGTCCGCGAGATCACCATAATCTTCTGCCTTGCTGTTCCAAAAATTTTGTATTAAGTGCATTTTTTTTATGGACAGAGTTTGCACATTAAATTATCTGGGTTGCGTTAGCGTGGTACGGAAGAAATCGGAGTAAAAAGTGGATCATGCCGGCATACTAAGAGGAAAAGTGCATTCTTTTAACCCTTGGAGACTCTCCTTCCCTAACCGGCTCCTCTGACGGCTTGCCGTACATACAGAGTTGTCTCACTGCTTTCCAGAGAAAGCGTCTGAGGCTGGTAACCTTCATGGCTACAATACAACACCCGCTGTGTTGGCCTGCTCTCAGGCATAGCGACTTATTAAAGAATTCAAAGAAAGTAGGTAGAGAGCGAGCTCGGCAGTGGCATGACGTTCTGTGGTGGCGGGTATTTCGAAGTACCGTACGTACTTCATAAATGCAGTTTGTAAATTACAGCTGTGATCATTTATGCATCATTCATGCGGCTTCTTATTTTGAAACGGTAGTTGGTAAATCAGTTTTATCTTGTGAAACTATCTTCCTTCTAAAAAGCTGTAGTGCGTAACTGCATAGTTAAAGCAGTATCCCAACTGTAAATTAGAACGAGTCTCATACAAAGTGTTATGCTGCAATTTCGATTTTCTCTAAAATCTGTGGCTATGAACTAAACTAAACTAAACGTTTTTTGAAATGTAAATCCTTTTTCCAAGGGTCGTTTGATGTACCATAGTTCATACTGGGTCTTATTCATCATAGGGTTTGCATGGAAAAATGCTGCTATCCAGCATCACCATGTATGCATAGTACATCTATTGGTAGGTACCGTATGTATACTTAGGCGGCGAAGCTGCAGCTTGGCGGCGAAGCTGCAGCTTGGCTTCGGGACCTGCCGTACTTTCTCTGTTTACTTCACATCCCTCAATGCTGTAGTTCCCGAGGCTCATATTTCCTCTTTATCATCTACTTTCTATGACGGCGCACTGTTGCAGTTTGGCTCAGCTCGTTAGAAGATTTCAAGCACTGTATGAAATTCGTAAACGCTTACGGATTACGTTTAAAAATTGATAAATTCTTTTTGGCAGATTTTCTAGCCATTTCGCTACTTTGTTTTTTCTCATCTAAAGCAAGGCGTTGTTTCTTCCGCCGGTAGCACGTGTACTGTAGCCAGTTCGTGAAGTTAAGTCATTTTTCACACAACCTTTTGTTTAAATTAAGCTGTAGAAAAGTTATCACCGATATGACTTGTATCCTTCGAAAGTTAATATATATGTATAACGCAATATTAAGAGTTTATACTGGCGGTAAAGTAGCATTTTAATGCTCCTGCTGACAGGGTATGAATTATGGCACATTTGATGCGTGGTATTTAACGCAGAACTACGCACCAGACCGCCTAATGGCCAGACAAGCATGCAGTGCGGTCAGTGGAAGGCAGTTCCCAAGGAAGTCGCTGGCTGGGAAGCTATGCGCAGAGAAAATCTCAAAGATTCATGCGACCAGTTATGGCCTGCGGCTCTCATTACTGAACTGTTGCCTTTGCGCGCTCCTTCTTTTCCTGTGTGCGCTTCTTCTTTTTCGCCTAAGGCACCTACGCGCTACTGCTGACTTTGCCGGGCATGATAATTGTAAGGTGCTGCTAACTCTCAGCTGCTGCAGTGCTCGGTACTGTCGCAGTAACTGTGGTTCTGTCTAGTAAAGCTTGGCTCTGTCAGCCACTGACCGCGCTGTCGTGCCGCATCTTTAGCTTTCTGCTTAGCTTACGGATATTATAAAAAAAGACAGGAACTGGAATTGAAACCTCATCGTAATTCCTTTGTAGTGTGATGGTTGAGCTTTAAACAGTTAACCGACATAAAATATCTTACGAAAATCTCTTGATTTTTAAATTTATTCTGGCGATGAAAATCGTTGAAAAAATGCAATTTGCATAATACCGTCAGTTCGTAAAATTTTGATTTTATGTCAGATTACTAGGAATGTGATTTTCAATACATTGTACATTATTCGGAAAATTTCCCAGTAATAATAACCTTGTTTTGTGCAACGACAGGCTCCTATTTATGGCGATCGTATTGAGGTCGGTAGGTAGGTTACCTAGTTGCTATTGATCTTACTGTTTGTTACCAGACTGTTTTCATCAATTCTCAGTAGGCCTACAGTGCAAATGATGCAGTCGCTAGCCCTGCGCTCGCTCTTGCTGCGTAACAACATTGCCGTGCATCTTTTTCTTTCCGAATGCCGAACTTGGCAAATTTTGAAAATCTGCGACCGAAAATATGTGTGCAGTTTTGCAACACTTGTGACTCGATTAATTAGAGGGGTAGTCAGACTTTCAATGAGGAGTTTCAATGTTATGTGCACTGTATAGGTAGCGAACCCATCCTTCAAAAAAGGCTGTAAATTACTGATAATTGTGCGCATTGACAGCTCTTCATTGTTCATGCCCGTAGTCGTGATGGTGGTATGAAGCTGCTGCTTTGCATCTGCATGATTGACCCGCGACTTCAGACGTCAGAATGGGTGACTGAGGCCCATTCTTCTTCGGCAAGGCATTACCATGGTCGAAATATGGTCGAGAACGAATGGTCTTGACACCTTTGTTGAGGAAGCTGATGTTATCGCCCGTATGTATGGGGTTTTATCTGCAAAAGCTGGCCTATAAGGATGCCTCAAAATGTTGGTATACTTTGTATGCCGGTGGTCTGCACGCTGCTTCCTTGAGTTGGCTTTATATTCGTGTTGCAATCTATTAATGAAATTTATCTTCGAAGTTTTACTGTTTGATAATAGCTAATTTTGCATCTTTGTTCTGACGTCAGTGAATATTGTTACCTACCCAGCCTAAGAATGAAATGTGTTGAAGCGTTTTTGCTGGGTCCCATGCTTCAGTTTTGGTAATTACATCATTAATAATTACCTTCGGGCTCTACGGACACTACCCTGAACGATCTACGTGCATTGAGTTCTTCATCCGTCGTTTCGCTGGTGCGGCGTAGCGATCTCCGTTGCTTTGCCTCTGGCTGCGGCCTTCGCTTCAGCCAATCACGGGCGCCAGCCGCTCGCCGATCTGGACCAATTACCGGACGTGCCACAAATGTGACTGAGGACAGGTCTATTGCCGAGGAATTATTGCGTCACGCCTATGAAATTTTGGCGTGTCCTCGAGTGCTGCCGAGCTGTTCGTGGCGGCGGGGGGAACGCGTCTCGCGGAAGCTTTTCTGTCAGGTCAAGGTAGTGGAACAATTCCAGGGTTATTATACCATTAAGTGGCTCCTTAACGCTAATGTCGTATTGTTATTACTGCGTCACTTTAACCTCTCCATCTGTGGGACTATAGAGTCTCTCTTTAGACCAGGCACCTGCTGCTCTAATGTTCGCGAAAAAAAGAAAAATCTCTGCTGCATTGAAGATCTAATGTGATGTGCTTACGCTCAGTCTCACTATCATGTGATACGTAAGCGTATCAAAGCATCAAAATTCATTGAAGAGTATTTGCTCCAAGTGTTTTCAGTTTTCTTTACAGTTCTATTTTATAAGAATCGTAAAGATCATTACTTTCAGCAGTAACAATACCTACGTAGATTGAGATTCTGACTTCTGAGCTCTGCAAAAGTGCTATATCTCGCCATTATATGCGCTACTTCTCTATCTCTTCGCCAATTGTAGGGTGAAGTTTATTTAAATGATGTAGGGAAATAGCTTGCGATGTTTATATTATAGGGTGAACTGCAGAAATATGTATGGATACAATGACAATCGAATAGAGCAAAACCTATCACTTAGAACCCAATCTATTTTATATGTTTCTCATGTGCTGTAATTTATGGCCGCTCGGGACTTTACATGCTTTTCAGGGACAATCTTACGTAGGTCACAAAGTTTTTCCCTTAACATGTTTTATGGTCAAGCGTTCCTTCTTTTGTAGCACTGTTTGGTAGCTTGTGCGCTGCTAATAATTTTGTAATCTTTACGACCATTGACTTGCTGTGGTACCAGATCTCTCCCTGGAAGACAATGGTCCCGTTGCACCCGCTGGTGCGTTGTATAATGTATTGCATCAATCTCATCCCTACGAAAAGTGGATATACCTACTGTAATTGTGGATGCTCTTCACTTTCCAACCGCTAGTAGCAGCGCAGTGGCCAATTCTAGTCCAACGGCAACAATGCCGAAATGAGCTATTTGTCTATTTAGTCTATTATAAATAATAATTCTCTCACAACGTTTTGGAGGCTATTAGATTCTTGGCGTCACTGAATGAATGAATGACTTGCTACGACGGATACGATTATTAACCTAATTAGGTTATAGTAACACTTGGTGCGAGGTACAAAAGTTGTGCATCTGCTCATTGTGAATGTGGAAACGCGTTGAGAACGGCGCTGCAGGAAGCAAAGTAATTTAGAATGATTGCTACCTTATTCTTACTAACCGCGTTACTAGAGGAGTCTTAAGAAATATCTTGGGCAGAAATAATTAAAATGTGTTAAATAAAATTTTTCGATCGTCATCTAACTTATATGTGACAAGGATTTGCACATAACCAGCTGGTACACAATAAGTATAAGCTATGGTACCTGCCTCTGGAACTCCGACAAACGTAACCGCAGGTCATTGATTGTGGAGGTGAAAAGCAGCGGATATTTATATTGACCAAAGCTGAGGCGGTATCTGCGCAACCCACTTAGGCTGAAAAGAATTCTTACTGTAATTATTGTCTTCGGCTCCGTAATTATTAATATATGTAAAAAAGAGGAGCTAAGTCTTTGCGCGAAGGCGCCTGTGTCTCGCACTGATCTGTAGTATGCAAACTGTGAAAGTATAGAAACCACAATACGCGTGGCCCATAAATATACAAGCTAACATACACGAAATTTCTGATTTTGGGAACCAAGATACGTGAACGAGATATTTTTTATGTGTAGTAAACGAGCTAGTGCGTATTACTATTTATTATAAATTAAGCCCCGTTCAGTATTTTCGCTTCTCTCATCGTAGCTAGTTTTTTCTAGCGAAAATATATATTTTTTCTTTTAACTGTTGGGCTTCATTTCATGTATAGTGCGTGCACCGACGGGTTGTTTTTATGAGCAATACGGTGCATAAAGAGCGTATTAACTTTAGTCTGTGGTACTAACCTTTACCTTGAAGAGAGTTCAGGTTTTCAGGACCGTTTATTTCACTGCAGTCCAGGATTGGCTGGTTTAAACCAAATAAAAAAAAAACATGTTTTTTTGTTTTTATTCAACTTTTTTGTTTTTTATTCATAAACATTGCAAAATAAACAGTTTTGCATCCCGAAAGTATCAAATTTTAGTCACACAACTGAAAGGATGAGTTAACGTGTTCTTATCAGGAAGCCGTTTGACTGTTAGGACAGTTAGGGTCATTATTGCTAATGTTTATTGAAGATCTTCAACTTGATTGAATTTTGCATTATTTATTTCCTAGACGCATGTCTAATTATATTCTGGTAAGCTAGAAGCTACTGAAAATTAGAATTAGTAGTTATATAGTTGCTATTAGATAGCTAGTGAGCTCATGAGAAGGACGTACCTATAGGTATCTAGCTATTTCACTTTCTTCAGTTGATAACTCTGCTCTTATTTATAATTAGGCCTAGCTAGTAGCTAGCTATTTCTATCGAGATGTCTTTGTATTTTGAAATGTTTCTAAGTTGTTCAAAGGATTTTATGGCTATTTCACTTTTTTTTTTGTTCATTACTCTGTTATCAATTAGCTAGTAGCTTCCTATTTCTGTCAAGTTGTATTTGTAATTTGGAGTGTTTTCAAGTTTTTAAAAGGATTTTATATTGCAACTAGGGCACTCTGAGAGCGCATAACTCCGCCAAGCGAGGCAGCAGCAGCAGCAAAAAATTCAAATTGGCTCTGAAACCATAATTTTCTATGTATAAATTCCAAAATCTAATCATTTGTGTCTTTTGATAGTAATAACAGCTTGTGCAATTTTCTTGAGATCCGTTCATAACTTTTTGAGTTAACAAACATGAGTTAAACATACAAACGAACAAATCGATCTGCACCAAAATTTTATCATTTATGTCTTTCAACCTTACTAACAACTCCTATAAATTTCATAAAGATTCATTCATTATTTTTTGAGTTATTGTGCTAACAAGCATAAAATTAAAAAGTCAACAAACGAACGAAAAAACGGATCATTATCAAAATTTGGTCATTTATTCTTAGTTATATACCTAACAACTCAAGTTAATTTCATAAAAATCCATCCATAACTTTTGAAGTTATGGCATTGAGAAAACGAGGCAGACAAACAAACGGATGGACATATCGTCACCAAAAGTTAATCATCTGTTCCTCCTAACATACCTAACAATCCCTATAAATTTCGTCTAAATCGGTCCAGAACTTTTTGAGTTATCTTGGTGACAGACAGACTGACAAATAGCCAGACAAACACGACGAAAACATAACCTCCTTGGCTGAGGTAATTATAACTCATCGCATCTCTGCCGTTTGTGTAATAAATGGAGCCATAGCAAATACAGGTACTCAGGTACTCTGCTGTTTTTTCGTAACCCCTTCATCTTAAAATCATTCTTCTACAATAGGAAGTTGAAATGAATTGGCTAATACGATGATTAGGCTAGCTAGCTAGATGTATCTACGCAGCAGAAAACCCTTTAAACTTTGGATAAAATTCCTAGAATTGGGGAAAAAACAAAATCTTAAAGAAGCCAATAAACAAGAAAACCGCGTTTTTTTTTACCGAAAAAACCATGGCTTTTGGTTTAAACAAAAGAGAAACCATGGCTATTGGTTTAAACAAAAGAAAAACCATGGTTTTTGCCAAACCCTGCTGCAGTCGTAGTTTGAGTTTTCTCCAGCGCCCCGATGAGAAGTGTGGAGAGCATTAAAGCAGCCGCACTTAGGGAAGTTTTTCTCCTGAACCCACCTGTCATCTGCCCGTGTTTTGACCTCAGCATGACTCTGCGCTGCAGATGTGTACAGACCTGCGGCTTGCGACACTGCGCTGCGTGCCTGCGGTGGTGGTGTAGGCGACACAACGCTTGACATCTCTTGTGTATGTTGAGTACGGTATATACTGTAGCTAATTTAGTACCATTATTATTATCATTATTATAAGATGCCGTGTTCTATCACCTTAGACGCAACAAGGCGACACAAAAGTGAAGTTCATTAGCGAAGTACCTACATAACCATTTTTATCTGTAGGAATCTTTTATCTCGGTATTCCAGCCGGAAAGTTTCAGTTGGCTCAGTGTGTTACTGCTGACGTAGAAATCAGGCGCGAAGCATCTCGGAGAGACGAAAAACGAAAAGAGAAGTAGCCATAAGAGAGAAACACTCGTGCGAAGGATCCCTTTTGTGGCCTCTCACACGGGAGCAGATAGGAGTCATACCTATGAGTTTCTTACCACCATTCGGCGGCCCACCTCGCGGAACATAATTTGGAAGTATTGAGAACTTACCTAACCTCAGAAACTAACCTTCTCAGCAGGAAGCGCGGCCAGCTGCAACATCCCCTGCGGAGATGGCCTTCGGGACAGCCCTTGGGTGATAGGGCCCGACAGAATATAGGATCGGCGCTTATTTCACGAGCTCGGTGCTACCTTTCTTCCAAAAATGGCTTGATGAACTTCTGGGGACAAGGTGAAATTGTATTGGTATTTTGTGCTATTTTCCCATTTTTGTCTCTCCGTTAACTTTACTACCCGGCTGTTGCTGAAAGTTGAATGCACATCAGCACAATACGCTAAACTGAGCTCGGCAGACAGCTGCCTTACGGCAAGCGTGGTCAGAAACTCCTAAACTTTGAAGTGCAGTCCGCCCAATTCAGATTAAGTAATACGAATTTTATGTGTTTATTGCTGCTAGCAGTGCGGTTCCAATTAAGTATCTTTTACTGTCTTCTTACAGTACCATAGTTTAAAGTCAAAAGGGAATTTTTGTTGGTATTGCAAACGTGAATATAATTCAAAGACGGTGGATGAAGGGCAATGAGACTTCGTAATGAGTGAAAGCCACATGCGCTTCATATAGCAGTTATCGTTCCACCTCGTGGCGTTAGCACTTGCTGATGTAGGTTATCTTTTCAAGAATCAATTCAAGCTAGGTGTCAGTCTTGACTTCTATACTTTGATCCGTTATGCCTTCTTTATACCTGATTTTTCATGTATCTACATGGAAACCTTAAGGTCGTTGGTTTTTATCGAATTTTGTGTATTTCTGGAGATTTAAGAATTATTTTTGTGCGCACTTTCGAATTGTAGCTACCACTGCTTCATGCACGGGTCTATACAGCTGCTGTATAATTAATGTTTATGACGGTGTTCTGGACACGTACACTGATTGCGATAGAAATTAACCGTGGTAGATGCAAGACCTTAATTATCACCCAAATCATGTCTTGCTGCCTGGGGAGAGAGAGTCTGAGACACAGCTCTTTGTTTGCTTTCCTTCAATCCGTCTTTCCAAGATAGGGCCTGTATATGCAAGTTTACGTCTCATTACGAGGAGTCTGGTAATGTTAATATGCAAATACTGGTCCTGGAATTGACTCATATCCTGAATGTCTCAAACTTGAGTGTGGTAATTAGCTTGTTCTTCTACATCGTCTAGTGTAATGCATTTAGTCTCGAATATGCTTTACATTTTTACTTATGCTAGGAGATGATGCTGCAATTACTTACGCACAGTGTTAGACTTGTATCCGTGAATTTGCTGTCAGGAAAAATATTACTTGTATTAGTTATTATTCCAACTCAGTTGACAGCAAGCTTGCAATAACACATCATCATCGAAGAGGTCAGCATAGCCATGCTGCGCAGTAATGTAGAGCTTGGCCGCGTTTTTCTTGGAAAATTGTTTTGCTTCGTAATGGAAACGTTCTCTATTCTTTGATGCTCCGTATAAGCCTTGTGATAGCCTAAATGGTGAGGAGGGTCTATGTGATCTCGCGTGATGATTGCGAAGTCAACTTAATTAAGTCGTTTTCTGAAGCCTGGCGACAACTCAATTATGTTCCGTAGAGTTCGGCCAACGTGTTCGGTCATCGTGAGCATGATCGGTTTGTGATTAACAGTGGAAGTATTTATTCCTGGACGAAGTAGCTGCTTGTTTTAAGAATTTTCATGATCAGATACCGTACTATCGGAAGCGGAGACGTTGGCTGAGCGCTCTGTAAACATTGCTTTAAAAATGAAAGTAGCGGTCTTCGGACGAAGTCAATTTAGCACATATTATTATAGTTTGGAATAAGCACACCACCTATCAGCGGGCAAAAGATAGGTCGTAGGATTAGGTTAGTTACATAATAATAATAAAGTAATATTAATTATCCTATGTTATGGGGAGCAGCGCCCCCAGGGAGTTCTTCAGGACGTCTTTTTTTCGTACCCGCTGCGCTGTGCTTAGTCCATTTTCATACTTGTATGCTAATGTTTTATGTGGATACCCTCGTGAAGGGGTTCCACATATTTGCCAACATGTTACATGTCCCTTTGGCTT
>LQNS02000223.1:5568871-5587200 GCA_001587735.2 Parhyale hawaiensis
CATGCGGGTGCGCGTCAATACTGGTGAATTTATATCAGTTTTCCTCCTGGCAAATGCACTTAATCTGATTATTTTTTAGTATGCATCACATCATCTGAAAGGTCTTAAAATAGGCTTTCATCGAAGGAATCTCGTTTTTCAGAAGTGTGACTGTTAATTTATGTAGAATGTTTTGAATTTGAAAGTTATTTTCCCACATATTTTACACAATTTTCAAATTTGACAACATGTGCGCCTAGAGCATTGGAAGGTTTACTTTACTACCAATTTCGTCAAAATCGTTTGAAAATTGGATTTTTGCAACGGAAATTGCTTACAGAATAAAAATTAAAAACGCTCTAACTTTTTCAAAAAGCTGAATTTTGCCAAAAAATTACACCACAGGCTTCGACTATGATGACTGCACTTGTGGTTAAAATGTTTGCACTGAATTTTCCAAAACCCTGCATTAGTGTTTCTCTCAGAGAAGAATTTGGATGCACATACTGTAGGTGTTTAATGCATGAGTTTGGTGTAGTTATCATCCATCAGACACAGCAGTCTTTTAAAACTTATTTTGACTAAAAGAAAGTGGCAAGCTTTGAAGTTTTGTTACACGTACGAAGCGAGTCGCTGTTTCATACTACCATGCAGATCGCTATTGTAATCGAAATTTCGTTTCTTCAGTTGCATGAATTTTACCGGTTTTTGATGCGTATTGGTGTTATCATCGGCTTGTCCTCAAACTGGAACACAAAAATGCATCATCAGTGTGCCAAGTGCATCATGAGACCTCTATATGTATCATGACGCACACTGTTACTAACTTTACAAGTATGATAACAATCATCGTTCATTATCTCTCATACAGTGGATACACCAAACGTAGATTTAATTTTGCCTAAATTATTCTGCTGCATAGGAATGAGAAATCTCTCGCCGGCTGAGGTCGATTCTGGGTTTCTCATAGCGTCAGCTTCTCTTTTTCTTCCCTTTGAAGTCTTTCAAATTCTACAATTAAGGAAAAACGAATACCTCTTTAGGTGTATTTTCTGTAATCAAGATAATACATTATTATCATCATTACAGTAGAATTAAAAGCATGTATGTGATGACTGAACACCGAGCACAGCACATTGGTGATGCTTTTGTGTTTCTCGGTTTTAGAACAAAATTTATATTATTTTGCTGTAAATAAATATGGGTGCATCAAAGTACGCCGAAATTTCTCTCAGTGCACACTTCTGCTCCTGCTTCATTGCAATCATTTAGTGAGACTCGAGGCCTTTTTCTCTGGCAATCATCTACTGTAGACTCTAGGCCCTTCTGTGAAGTTTTTCACAGTGTACAAACGAGACAACGTAGTTATTATCATAAGCCTTATTGTGATATTTTAGTGATAATTCCTCCATGTAATTTGAATACTCACTAACGATTTCGTGGCAGTTCTCTTTTCGTTATACTGCGAGAGTATCTAAATTACCGTTCAATCTTGTTACCGTCACTACTGTGAGATGCAGGGACGCAGTTCATTACCTATAGGGCCTATACTAACAATTAAAATGATGTGTCGGTAAGCTGCATACATTTCACTACAGTAATAAAAACCTCTCGCGTTAATGAGTTCACTTGTGCACTTGATGTCATTGTATGCTCTCGACTTCGTTCCTGAAAGTGGCCTTTAAATTTAAGCTTTTGGTTGCGTCACATTCATCCGCAACTTTACAGCGTACCGCCTTATGGTTTCATCTATTATTCTCACGCATGGTTGTGCAAAAAATCCTTGTGTATATAGCCTTTCTCTTGCATTGTACTCCGTGTTACAAAGTCGGCTATCTGTTCAATAGAACGCTTCTTTGCTACGTATTCCCACGGGTCCGTGCAGCGCCAGAGCGAGCGAGTGCTGCTACCTGGAGAGAGAGCGATGGACTTGCGCATGCGCCGGCCGCACTCGTGCGATGCTGGACCGCGTGTTTGCTAATTTCGGGTCTCCATCTTCTTGTCCGTCTACATAACCTGATAAATGTCTTTGTGATCACATGTAGTGCATTACTTCCCGATATCGTATTTTTTGCTGCATTATTTCTTGAAATTCCGTACACTGCATATGCTGCAGTGGAGTGACGAGCGTGCGGTAGTAGATACCGGTACATATTAGCGTACGAGAGTAACAGCAGCAAGCTTTCAAACTTACCTACCCTTTCGTTCAGAATTATGCTTTCGGTACGTCATCTACTTACTGATAACAACCACGCGTGCATAATTAACCTTCAGTGGGTGTAGCATAAGTAGGCCGGGCCATATAATAAGGCCTTCCATGAGTTTTACTGGTACCAGTTAAGGACGGTAGGTATGTGGTCTACCAGGTGTAAACGATAAATTAGGACTGGTTTTGAAATGCAATTTTCATTTTCCTAGCCTTTTAAACAATGCTAATTTTTTATTTTAAAGAGAAATGTCACAGACCTCGCCTGGAAAAATGAAAATTATAATTTGGAAACAGTCCTAAGTTGTCGTTTAGACCCGGTATAAGTTAGTTTTGACACCAAGCTATTCTAACTAAACTGAAGCTAACCCTAACTCACCTAACTGAAGCTAATACATGCGCTCAGGTAGTCGCACTGCACACTGTACCAGGACCTTTAAATTTCTAGGTTGACTCGTTTCTGCCGTGATGGAGACTCACTCGTGCCAATGATGGCACTGCATTCATCCGCAATAGCAAAGTTTCAGCGCACATCATTATTTTCGTGACGCTCCTTTTTCATATTTCCCCCTACTTCTACGTACTTCGTTCTGTTCTTCCCATTGCTGCTCCGTATTTTGGTCCTCCGTGCTTCGGATCCTCAAATTCCTCGCCACACCTTTTTTGGCTCTTGATGCAGCTCTGCAGTTTTAACTAGGAACAAACTAGCGTACGCAACAAGATGTCAGCGTGCAAATGGTCAATTTCTTTCCGTACGTTTATATGAATTTTAAAATATAACGGCCTTATGTTAAGGCCTACAGTGCTGACATAGTGTAACTATTTTCTGAATTTGAGTACACGAGTAACCGTTAAAGTAATGGATTGTCTTGCGGACATATCGTGTTCGTAGACGTAATTTAGTAGTAATATTATACATGTCCAATCATTCAGCGTGCAAGTTTAAGTGACATCCATATGTTTTTCACAATACCCTCAACCTTTCGAGGTTTGGCAGGTAATAGTAGCTGAATTCAGAGCGGTTTCTACTGTGGGTAGCTTGCAGTACCTACTAGGCAGATCGAGTTGAGCTCCTGATATTTCCCTGGTGGGATGGGTATTTTATAACTTGGTTACGTTATTCGTTGCAAGCCGTATCGGCTACTATGAATAATGTGTCTGGTTTTTGTGCGGTGCTGGCACGCTGTTTGTGTTCCTCACCGCTAACCGGTTCTTGTCGCTTTCGCTGTTCAGCACCACGAGCTTCGGGCACCAATTTCGTTTTCTTTCGGTAAATCGAAAGTTAAACAGCGTGTCAGACGGATTTAGGAAGTGAGTTCATTTTCAGTCCTTATCTTAAGTTGCCTCGCCCTGTCTCGCATGAATAGTGTATATTTAAAATAATTTCCCACAGATTTGAATTTCTTGCTTTTGAGTAAGTGAATGAATGTCATGTCTTTCACCATTACTACTGCTTAATTGGAGTAGTTTATGAAAATGGCATCTGCAACGCATACCTACTACTTAGACACAGAAAGAGCCAAATTAGTTTGTTTTACGTGCCAAATGCAGTCAATATATCCAGTACTATGTTTACGGGGTACTTTTGCAATACAGTACGTTACCTTTGATTATGCAACTAGAATGTTCTTTACTTAATTTTTCAAGATGAGTGTCTAACTTAGAAATATCAATATTAACTAAACGTATGGCTATGTTGCCAATATAAACAACACTTGTAAAATAAATATTTAGCCATTGGTTAAGTTTATCATACAATTTGCTTATTTACGAGTTTTTTTTACTGTTACCTCAGATTATGCAACAAGCTAATAAAAACGTCATAAAAAGGAAATAAATACAAGTGAACAGGAATATTGTTATTAAACGTCCAAAACCAAGAAAGTGTAACCAAAATAATTCAATAAACACTGAAATAAGTGTTCAGTAGTGGTAAACATAAGTTAATTTTGAATGTGGCAACCTGGATTTTTCATGACTTTTTAAGGCTATTATCAACAGACTTTGTCAGGTTTGATATTTCAGATGGTGGAATAGAATCTGCTGCAGTTTTTACTGCATTCCACAGGCTTACTTTTCTCGAAAACTGCCGACCACCTTCATACACCTTCCTTTTGATCATTGCCCAGAGGTTTTCAATGGCATTTAAATCGGGGCTATTCGTTTGCCAGGTCATAATCCTTTTTTATTTGAATCCTCCTTCCTCAAACCAGTTGGCAGTGTACCGTGCTCGGTGTGAGGGAGCGTTATCGTGCTGAAATACCAATTTGGATATGCGGGCGATAGTCTGCTCATCAAACCATGGAATCAAGTTGTCTTCAAGAAACTGGCAGTACATTTCTGCATTCAATTTAACTCCTTTTGCCACTTCAAATTGGACCAATAAGAGTGTCACCTTACAACCCCGACCCAAAACATTACACCTCCACCACCTTTTGACGCTTAAGCCGTGTCTGTTGAGGTCGGTCATGGAGGACCATCCAGGCGCCCATCCATGCGGACCATCAAGAGTGGCTCTGCATTCGTCAGTAAATATGACATTGGAGAAACCAGTTTTCATGTTCTCCTCGGCCCATTTGAACCTATTTTCTTTGAGTTTTTGTTAGAAGTGGTCGTTTAATTGCCTTTTTCACTTTCCCTAGCTTCTGCAGAACCTCACATCTTGCTTCTGCTTAGTATTGGGGCTCCAGCGTCTTCAAATATCGCCTTACTTGTAGAAAGTTGTTGTCTAGCGATAGAAACCTTCAAATGTCGCATATCCTGAGCATTCAATTTTCTCGTAGAGGCTCTATCTGGAGTCTTCCGGCTGACCTTACCTTCAATTGCATAAGCCTTAGTTGTTCGGTGATCACGCTATAACTCCATGGAAACTTCGAGTGTTGTCTTACCTGAAGCCAATAACGAGGTCACTTTGATGTTTCTTCACTTTTTAAACCGCGTTTCTTGCCCATGTTGACTAGAGAGTGATGTTGCATAATCTGGCGTAACAGCAGAACCCCGTGCAATAAGCAAATGTTGCCAAAACGTGGGAAAGTGTTCCGTTTTTTTTTTTTCTCTAGTTGTTTTTATAGTTACAACATACCTGCGCACTAACTTACTATTCACATTTTAAATGTTTGACACTTATCTTGAAAAATAAGTAAAAAAATTGTATTTACATAGCCTAATCAAAGGTAACTCACTGTAGTGTGCTGCTGGCAAGCGAGTTCTATTGAAAATTGTATTGTTCTCGTGCAGTATCGACATGCTCCTATTTTGGAAATTTGGGTGTCGTCAACTAGCAAGTTTTCGGAGTGTAGCCTACGTGTTCCTGCTAAATTCTCCCATCTTCTGTTAGGTCTGGGATGTAGCGCTTCCGAGGAGGTCGTCATAAGTGTTTGTATATTAGGCCTTAGGACATCTTTCCTCCGTTCCCACCTTGCTTCCTTTCATTTTCATCCTCCTATATGATGATGCTTTATCCTGCGTCTCCTCTTCTTTCCCGATTTGCTATTCTACTGCGCATTGACTCTGTGTGGGAGCACCCTCGTGCATGGGTTCCTTATTTCTCGTGTAGAATATATGTCTTTTCTTTTTCCTTCCTTAGAAGTGTTAGTTTGCTCAGGATTAGGTAGGCTTAATCTAGTATAAAAAATAATAATGCTAGTTGTGTAGCGTCATTGCTGCTTATAGGAAGCTGCTATTTCAGCATGAGTAAAATATATATATATATAGGCCACATAAGTGTTCATATTCTCATTCATGTAGCAGTCATTCAGCGTTGATTTCACGTAGTAAATTTTCTCATGTGGTACAATTAGCTAATAACTAAGAATGTTCTGTATTGTTACAAGGAGATATCTATCGTTGTTCTTTTAAATTATAGCGTTAGAAACATATCCGTTGTGATATTTTTTCTGAAGTTTTATTTCATAGAACGCTTTATTTAATAGTCTCACTTCCTGCATATGTGTGTTGTTCTTCGTCAAATTCATCTTTTGTACGGTGCTGAATCGTCGAAGGAAATCACCGTCAAATTCGCAAACGTAAGCGAAAACAATAAGAAATACTGCCGATATCTACACCATACATGTGTATGAGCCGTCAGCTTGTCTGCCCCACGCATTCCTATCACCGTATCCTGGAAATATCCGTAGGGAGGATATTGCACATACCTACTTAGACTATGGCTCGATCCGGCAGGGTTGCGGAGTCAGATGGACTAAGTCCAACTCAGACTTCTGGGTCTTGTCAGTTTCTGATTCCGATCTCTTGGATTCGAAAAAAGACCAATTCAGACCTGTTTTCTCGATGAAATAGGCCAAGTTTCCCCGACTCCTGGAGCCAAAAATTTATCGACTCCGCAACCCAGGTATCTGGCTGTGAACTATGCAGTGTGTAGCCATGCAGGTACGTATATAGCATACCGCAGCGTGTGTAGGTATACATGGGTACTGCGACACTCCGCACCACGTGTGTGCTGTGGAGCAGCCCATTTCATTGAGCTGGAGGGCACGAGCTCACATAACATTCTCTCGCAGCAGCGCCCGGCCGGCCGCGTATACCAGCTCATGAACCACTGGAAAGTTCCCGTCTTTTTTATGCCTAGTTGGGCCGACGAAAGCGAACATCGGCGGCGGTGAGATGAAAAAATAGAAAAGTACTGGGCGTTATTATGCGCCGCTGAGTTTCACTTTTCTCCCAGCTTGCGCATGCGCACAGGCCCATAACCTGCCTGGCTAGAAATAGGCTTCCTGTAGTCTTATTTTAGTGCATCGGCGCAAGTCCCTTAATTAACGTCTGACTGTGACTTTTGTGGCTGCATATTTATTTGTTCCTAGGTGTTCTGCATGGATGAATTGTGACTTTTGTGGTAGCATTCTAGTTCATCGGCGGAGTGCTGCAACAAGTGAATTAGGTATTTTATACAGCCTCTTTTTATAGTGCATTTGTGTTCATCATGATGCAAGTGGAGATATTTCCCATTTATCAGTGTGTAACCTTAGTCAAACAGAATGCTCTATTGGTCGGTATTGCGGTTATTGCTATAAATTACGTTGTTTATAAAATTTTACGTAGAATTTCAGTTAATTACGTGCAGTTCAAGTATCGCTCCCCAACGTACCGCCTATCAAGTACATATTGCATGGACACAAAAGTTCGGGTTTCTATTTCTGCAGTGCGACCAGTACCTCTAAATCAGGAGCTCACTTTTCCCTGTGGCATGTGGCGTGTTGTACTATGCAGTGAGCGGAGGAATACGTGGGGTCTACTAATACGTATTGAATTATGGGCGATTTGTAGCCATGGCGTCCGTTCTCCGCCAATTCCCCCTTCTCAGCTTGCAGGTGCAAAACGAAGCAGTCTACTAATGTGTTGTTCTAGTCGGAATGTAATGTCATAAAAATTCTAAAAGTCATCTGCAAATATATATATTTACCGTTCATTGTAAGGACGATGCAAATCCCCGAATAATGGTTATTCTTATTCAACGGTTTCTTGTCATTTGTCAAAAATTGGAGTCTGAAAAGTGCTACTCTCTGTCGCTAAAATGTCAAATATTGTATTAATCCAGTCATTAACATCTTAGCTTTAAGTTTTGAACAAATCAATCGTTCACGCGCTGTGTGTTTACATCTACTCACCGCATTGTCACAGTTGCCTCCAAGCGTGTGCATGACTCAATCACTTGCCCATTCTCTTGTTCTGCTGCCAAACTAAAGCATCGTAAGTTGTAACTTCAAGTTTTGCTAGGCTGACCGGTCTCTTTGGGGGTTGTCATTTAGGACAAGTTCATCTTCTTACCCTGTGTGTGATCCTGCTCTGCGTTCTATATGCAGAGCTGGAAGTAGTTTGTTTTTTTTTTTTCTATAGTGAAAATCACTCGCGATGTAAACCAGTAAGAGAGCTTCATTTAATCTACACTCATAACATCACTTTGATTCGTGACCAGCATCGCGCTTCATTGGATGCGCACTCCTATACTGCGCGATCACGTGAGCGATATCTGCGCTGCTATTGTTGCTGATCACGTCACTCTTGATGTTATGAGCTTATGACCCATGCAGGTAAGAGACGCTGTCCACATTAGTATTTCTGCTATGTTATACGTAAATTGCTGGGCCTCCTGATTTTGATGTATGCTGCTGCATGTAAGCTATGTGTAGTCTTTCCTTGTAGCCCTTATGGACAAAACTTACTTTTTTCGCATGTCTGGAGTCCTGAAGTTTGTGGTTGAATGGGCGATGAATATCTTTCGCTTATCTTAGGCGCTTGAAAACGTGTTGGCAATACACAAGTAAATCCGAAGGGTTTAATTATGCGGGTTAAATTGGCAATTGTTGTTTTAATTTGACTCGCGGCTTGAGTAGAATGGCCTCATCTAATGCGCCGCCGGAGGGATGGCCGCGTCCATGTCTCTACACCGGCCTGCGGGCGCGGTGTGAAGGTCACACACGCGCGGCTGGCTGCCGGTCAGTGTCCCGACGTCCGTTCATGTTCTTCTTGAATATGTTGGGCCTCACGTTTTGACGGACTGGACAATGTAAGTGCCAGTGCGTACTGTGCTGCCAATAAATGTCCACGGTAACCAAGCTCTTACTGATCTAAGGCGAACTGTAGCGTGCGGGCTACCGCAGTATCCGTAGTCACTTTGTTTTATGAGCAGAACCTGTCCTGCGCTTATGACCAATCTTATGCGCGATGAGTGCAGCTACGCGCTCCCATTTCTGTGCCATCCGGTAAAAGTAAGCAGGCTTGCTGCTTTGGTCATAAACGTGCTGGCTTGTAACTCAAATTAACCCCTTAACACTGATCAATCACGTAGTGTCTCATAACTCAAATTATTCTTTTTTTTTTTTAATTCGCTCAAGATCTCCCTTCGTGAATTAAGAGCGTTAATGTCCACGGGGCGTCACGTGCGACTGTACGTCTAAATGGGGTGCATGACGACTGTTGTTTGTACTGGCTATTACGTATAGGATGGATACTGTCAGGGTACATTACATTTTCTACCTGTTAAATTTTATTATATTTGGTTCGACGCGCAGTGTTGAAAATGATACTCTTTCATCAGAGAGTACTTCCTTTGTAAAGGCAGTTCAACTAACGAACAGTTCGAGCAATGAATTAAGCGTGTGGGAAGCGCCGCTGATGGACGTAAGTGTTCCAATAAATTAACATGCATAGATGTTTACAGGGGATGTACAAAGTAACTCCCTTCGGCTGAAGATCCCAACCCTAAGAACTTCCTGTTTTGTAACCTCCGCTACAGCCTCTACCGTCTCTGCGGTTGTAATGTATATGAGTGCATTTTTTATAACCGTAACATGACGTCATAAGCCGCCGTGCAGGTGTGGCGACCGCTCCCTGTGCTGCCGCGCTAGCGAGGGCCCTCTTTTGAGAACTTCTGCAGCTATCCTACACACCTTGTTGATGATTACCGCATGCCAGCTCCTGTAGTTTTGGTTTGTATTTGTCTACTGTGCGATAAATGGGAAGGAAATATTGCTTACGATTCAATGTTAGCAGTAAACCGGTGCCAAACGAGCTTCTTTTCACTGTAAAATCTTAGTAATTTGATGTATGCTTCGTTCTTAGAATATCAACCTGCGTTACAATTCAGGTATTGCCTTTTATCATTTATCTGCTTAGAAGTCTTCTATGGAATGATACACTCGCGTTCAAGTGTTTGCACTGATTGTAGTGCATTTTGCAATTTTCTTCTTTACATAAAAATAAAATGTTCAATTATAAATGGATGGACAAACAAAAAATAAAAAATGAATATGTATACAGAGTGACCGAAAAATATTTACACAAATTTTAAACTATGGCTTCCCACAATGAAATAAGCATATTTCACTCTATAAAGGCATGTCCGAAAGTAGGTATTTCGTTTAAAAGTGCTCTAAATTGCATATCTGAAACCATAATAATTTTCCAAGCTACACTAGGGACTTGTGATGTTGTTCATGAGTGATGCAATAAGTGTGCACATGTGTAACGCCTGCGATGACAGATAAATTATAATTATTTACAATAATTTGTTGCTAGTAATCGTAGTAAATAAGGTCATTTTATTCGGTGCTTCTACAGTGTTGCTAGAGACGAACGCTGCACTATATGTGCCCTGCCCAAAAGCTTGGGCTTCACCCTGAAAGAATGAGGATTTAATGAAACTTAATAGCTTATTGGGCCGACTTCTCTATTGATTACACATCATTACGGCTTTCATTCTATTAGGCGTAGATTCTGCAAAAGTTTACAAACAAACTAGATGTAAATTTGTTCAGAGTATGAGTGAACATTGGGGAAGATCTTCTTCGAGGAAGAAAGAGGTATTGAGGCTCGCATCTCCCTTCCCAGGTGATCCCACAAATTCTCGATAGGGTTTAAAGCAGTAAACTGTGGATGTCCTTCCTTATAAAAATAGAATCGCTCGTGATCCTTGAACCAATCTTGCTCTGTACAACACACCGGTGGATCCCGAACGTTGTCATCTAGAAAAATACCGGAACCTCCTGGAAAATAAAAATCCATAGACGGGTGCACTCGGTCACCTATATAGGATGTCAAAAAAAAAAAAAAATCCTCAGATTTCCTTTTTTTTGCTGCACAAGGTTGCTGAACCTAATCCCTACAATGTGAAGCATCGCCAGATCATTGCATTGCCCCCTCCCTCTCCCTGGAGGCCTGCACTCTCGGAGCGATGCATGAATAATCGATTCAAAGTTCATGGGCTTCCCGTCTCTCATCAACTGGGCCATATTTTTGGAATAAGGTGAACCTCTGTTCATCCGACCATAGGACGTCTTTCCATTGCTGTACTGTCCAGTCTTTGTGGTCATTTGCAAATTGGAGCCGTTCCGTTCGACTTTTTTTACTCACCAATGGTTTCCTGGAAGGGGCGCAAGTTTTAAACCCATTTAATTTTACTCTCGGCTCATGGTTCTTGCAAAAATTTCCTAAGGACATTCGTTGAACATGCTTCTTATCAGCTGAACACTTTTCCACCGGTTCTCCCGTTTGCTTTCACCAGTCGCCGCGCAGAGCTCTTGTCCGTATAGTATTAGAATTTTAGCTCTGCTCCAGCTCCTATACTAAATGACTGCACTCCACGATTGTTTCCACAGAGCAGTTAATTGTTCTTTGCACCGTCATCAGGCCTATCAGCATCATTTAAGGCAATTATCTGGTGGATTTTGCTGACCATTACAAACCTATATATAACCTGTCCTTTACCAAAGGCACATTTTCCAGCAGGGTTATCCATGCATGTTGTTACCGGAAGAGCAGGTGTGCTACTGACTACCAACTGCCCTGAACGCAGCTATTGTTATCATATTGCTTTTCTACGAATTTGTGGTCGAAACATCAGTAATATATGTTTAACTTACATCTATATTTTTCCACAGTACGGGAATTTTTTGATGGGTAGAGAATACCGGTATGAGTAAGTTTCCATTCATCGCGAGCTTTGACTCTTGTCCTTAATGTTTATGAACAAAGGCATCTGACGTGCTTAACGTATTTCCTTTTTAAACTATTACGGCTTTTTAGCTAGCTTTATAATTAACAGATTAATAGCCGTCGACGCTGTGGCTACCGGACTCGTGCGCAATCGGAAGGGGAGGCTAATTCCATTGGGCGCATCCTATCCTCCATGTCGTTGTTCTCAGTGCGGAACACCTGAGGTCTTTGGCAGGAGACAATGGATGGGCCATTGGCCCTTCCGGAACATCTCTTGGTCTATTACCAGCTGATTGTTCTCTTGGTTGTGCATGAAATAATTACGGACGTTGTGTTTAGTATTGCGTCATGTATGCGGCGACATCGTCCTGTTACTGCTGGGTGGTGCAGGACTTTCGCTTCTGTCGCCATGTATCCATTTGCGCCATCCGCGAATTTATATTGTGTAATTGTGCTGTGCACTACGCCCCTATCACTCACTTCCTTTTCCAAGATTTTTACTTTTCCTAGTCAGTCACTACCTATTTATGCCCTTCTTTATACCGAACTTTTCGAAAAATGACTCGTGTCGACGGTTGTTGTTCTCAAATTCCAACGTCCAGTCCGGAAATGCATGTAGATAGAGTTGCATCAAGTGGATGTGTGACACGGTTGCCATTTATTAGCCGTTTTTCTGCGTTTCCGTTTGTCATCTATGTTGTGGAGAGGAATCAAATGTTTTTGAGCGATATTTTATTAATATGTAGAAACTTTATCAGAAAATGTATACTTCAGACGAAGTTTTTTAAAATGTCAATGTCGATTACGTTGTGATGGAAGTTTGCTTCCAGATGTTACAGAGGCGACTGCCTAAATGCCTTCATTGCATACCATTGCAATATGCCACTTGTGTAGCGGGCTGTACATAAATTTGTGTAGACCTTTAGGTTTTTCCTGCTATAACGTGCAGACTTCCTCTTTGGATAATTCATGCCATTTTTCATGTAGTCTTGCGAAAGCGTTGAAGCAGTTGAATTTTGGTGGCTGGATCCTACCACCATCTCATCCTTATGCTCATGCATCCGCGCATTGGCTATGCAGTCCAATGCTCAGCTTACATACAGTCATTGTTGGTGTTCGTTTGGCTGAGGAGCCAATCCACTGAGCCGATAGATTCGATAGCAAGCTTCTAGTTTATGATTCTCCTGTAGTGCCTGGTGAGTGGCTCCGTCGTACTGCTCATAAGGCGTCTTTGTGGCGACCCTCTTGTTCTAAACCACGCGAAGGAGGGGTCCTCATGCTAAAGTTGCCTTTCTATAAAACACTCCAACATCTAGCTGTCGTCTGTATCCGTAGCTACCGTTCTGTTACAGCCATTGGAATTAGTCGATGTATTCAATAGCGAGGAGAATTTAACAGGGATATAATGCGCTACAAACTCATGCGTGAATCGCAATGCTTACAGTGACCAAACAAAACATTTTTGAAATGAAATTTTCTACAGAGAGGAGACTACCAGAAGTACAAGAATTAGAGATGTATTTGAGTCCCTCCTACAACAAAATTTTGAACCGGCGTTTTACAATAATGTCCTCGTTGCATGTGTGGCCAGCTTCTTCAGAGAACATAGCTTCAGGCCATTGAGTTAGAAGTTATTTACGTTATCGAATAGCTGTACATTATGGCAATGACGCGCCTATACATTAAGCATTCGGGAGCGACGCACGATAGTCAATAGATTAGATTAGATAGGCGGCAGTAGACGAACCAATAGGGGGTAAGGGTTTCTCTGTGGCCTTGTATGCGGGGCCGTGAGATACTCGATAACGGTAATACAATCATCCTAATAGAGGACAGGAGAAAAGAGAGAGAGAGAAAGAAAAAAAGGGGGGGGGGGTGAAGAGTCCCTGCCCAAGAAACGATCTTGAATGAATAGAACGAGTTTCGTCATATCCGCGTCCGGATGCGCTGCTGTGTTCATTTAAATAGATAAAAAGTGCAAAGAACGGTAAATTATAATTCCCTCCAAATATGTAGAACTGTCCGAAGCTTTACAATAGCGATCGATATATGCTCAGCAATCTGACTTGACGGCTAACATTATAACACTTTTTTGGTAAACCCAAAGCTGTGTTTAAGAGGACTCAAGATAGCTTTCGGACGTCAGTGTGCGGACTGCTCCCTCAGATATCTCAACGTAACTGCACCTCAGCATATTTACCGGAATTGTGTTTTCTTTCGTCTGTATCCTTTGGGAAATGCTTGTATAAAAATCTTTGAGTAATGCGTACTTGGAGAACTGAACGAAAACACTCTTACGCACCCTGTGTAGCTAAGCGACAGCTCAAATTTTCTTGGGACTCATTTTTGTTATTTGATATTCATCAACATGTATACATAGTTTCTACTTTCATCATTGTTTTTCAGTTACTATAATGACTATCGACAGTTTGAGACTGATATCTTCTTCACTATTGTCAACAATCCCTGTGAATTTCATCGCTTCCTCATACGCCATCATTGGAAGCACGCGAGTACAAGTGTGACTTTCTCTTCATGAAACTTCCTTTCTGTTTCGGAATACGGTACCCTGCGGTCGGTATAGGTACCACTTGATACGCTCGCGCACAACGTGTTCGGTGCCTGTCTGTACTTGAGCCCAAGATTGATATGCGATGTGCAGTATCCATTGCACCTTAGCAGGAGTTGCAGCCCCCCCTCCCCCCCGGTCGCGCGTGTATGGCCCTCCACGAGCCGAGGCGGATCATGTCTCTGGCTGCGTGCAGCTCCCCAACGGGGCCGCCAGCGGTTCTGGCCAAGATGCTTAAAGCTCTCCGTAAATTATCGACACTTAGTTATCCATCGTGACGTTTATTATCCATCGTCATGCAAACGTGTATCGCGGTAACGGCTTAAATTTCGAATTTTGTTGTCTCGTTAAGTGAAATTATCTTCGATCTCTAGCATCATGTAATGATGTGAAATTATAGGTGTAGGCTGTGGGGCTGGCTACTCTAGTATTAGTTTGTACAAGACGAAACCTGCTGAAGAGTATGTAGATTACCTATATAAACCCTTTCCCAACTTGCTGTTCCCATGCGCGTTGATCCTGTGTGGGAACACCTTCGTGCATGGGTTCCCAGTTTCTATCGACATACTATACCTATGTCCTTTGCTCTTTCCTCTGTGACAGCGTTCCGCTAGGAAACGGAGGCTTAAACTTTCTGCCGATAACTAACTATATAAACCGTTTTGCCAATGTATTGGTATGCAACTGTAAATTTTATGAGCCAAGACCACTGGTATGTTCTGTGCAGCCTGGTACAGCGCATCTTCTCCTGCTTGCCGTATTGCAGTCGTGGATGTCGTGGTCGAAGTCATATTTGTCAGAACGATACACGGATAGCTCACTCGATCAATTTCACTTTGGCGCGTTGTGACCACACTCGTGCGTTTAACGGTTAAAACTCGTAGTATAAATCAGTGTCAATAATTCAACTTTGTGATCTCGGTGAAGAGTGGCGTCTTCATAATAATTCCAGTGTGGCAAGGTTATGTCCGTCATGTTACTGTGGAGCGAGTGTCTGCGGGCGCAACATTTCATATTACTCAGGGTTTCACGGAAGCTCTTGCGAGCTTATGATTGGCTACCCTTCAGTGTACTGTGCTCAGCAATATATTGCATACGGGCCTCGGCATGTTATGAATGACGTTCGTATTATTGTGACAACTCTAGTAAGGTGCCCAAAACTCTCTGAGAATTTAATAGCACATCATCTATGCACCTTTACCGTGCCCACAACCTGCTCATCCGCTATAGTCATAATCCTAAGTTTTGTAGAGTTTCACTCATACTCAAGTGTGCGCACTGAAATACTCCAGGAAAAATACTCACGCATCGTTTAAACTATACTGACCGCTACATTTGATTCTTTAGCTGTCCATGTCCATTGTCCACTTACTGTGATGTGCCTCTGCCATCGTACTAGTACCTATATAGCTGGCCCAATTGTCCTTGTCAGGCGTCGTTTGAACTGTAAACGTTAAGTCAGCACGGAATTGCCTAAAATTAATAACGTCGAGGGATTTCGTGTTGCGTTCAGTTCTGTCATTGCAGCTCTCGTTGCAGTGTCTGCGGCCGTATTGCCCAAATTTATGCAGTTCCTGTATAGCTATTTCGTTTCACCGTTTGTCTATAAACCTTATGGTCATGTCCATAACGATATCGTACGAAAAGTTTTTCATGCTCCCAGTAAAGAGCTAAATGTAATCGCGTGAGTATAAACTTGGCAAGTATTGATATCATCAGGTGGTTCCGTGGTTCCACTTGTGTCCATCCATTTCTATGATGCCAGAGCATGACACTTTCCCCGACTCTCACTGGTGCTGACAACCGTCATTGCCGCACCGGACCTGCGGTCTACTGCCACAGGCACCATCAGTACGCGTCGCGTGTGGCCATCCCTCGATAACAGCCGTACGTAGGATACCTCGTCACCATTGGACTTTGCTTCTGGTTCGTGCTGCGGTTCCACAGAAATGATCTCTCGCCACTGGATCCATCAGACGTCGAGAAAATCCTCTATCTACAAAACTATTGAGTAATTGCACCCATAAGTGTTTTTTTATGTGATACGTTTTAAACATTTTTATCTATGATACTCATACTGTATGTTTGGCATTATCGTAAGACAAGCAATTTGCTAAAATGTATAGTTATTTCCTCGTATATATTATTTTATTTGGCCCGGTCTCCGTTTTGCCCTGGACTCGTTCGCTGTCAACGGCTGACATAATCTGCATACTAAATTTATTGTGCATTTTATTAGTGCAGTCAGTAGAAAGTACCGTACAGTGCTCTGATCGGTGCTGCTCTTTTGCATTAGGCTTGAAGTTTGAAGATTTTGGAAAGCGTTGCGGCTGCACTGTATGGATGCTACTCAATTTGTTGAATAAGTAAAATATGAACTTATATGGGATCGTTTTCTTTTAGAGTATTTATCTTGTGCTATATTATTTTTATAATCTTCAGCTTCATTGTTCCACACAGTAGGACATCTAATCGATGAAGTTCCCACCTTGACAACGACATTCGCTAAGAATGTCGAAAGCTTGGTGAAAATAAAATTCGTCCTCCAGAAGAAGTTTTATTTTACGTTAATTAAGTAGGACATCTGTTGATCGCTGCACTAACCTCTCACCCAACAGCAACACACCGTTACATTATTTCTGTAGTGTTGCGCGCAGCTGTTAGGTATGTCACGTGTGTCTCTCTCTCTCTCTCTCTTGCTGCTGTGCAGTTATTGTGTTATGGCCCCCGTTGTGTCATACGGAGGTCTCGCAACACCGAATTGTCGGCGGTGTTCTGCTCCATGCAGCTCAGCGTTTTAGTTCGAAGCTATACAGAACGTTCAGGACTGTCGACATTGTTCAATTTATCAGCTATATTTAGTGTTTTATTGTTGGAATGTATGGTAATTGGTGAAACTTTACCGAGCATACTTTCTATCAGCCTGCCACCCTAATCTTTGTTTTCATGTTGAAGAAAGGCGCCTTGTCGAGCGCGCTTTTGTTCGTTAAATCTTGGGCTACTTGCCGCCGGCTGGGCAGACTTGCGTAACACGAGTTCCGATCTAAGGGAGCGCAGCGACGGAGTTGCCGTGAAATATTTCACTATAACTGCGCTGTTTGAGGCGCTAGGTTGTGCAACGAACTGTCTCATCATATTCGAATTGCCACCAACAGCGAAGCTGTAACGTTCATAAACGTAATGGACTTCCAGGTAACTTACTGCTGGCCCCTGCACTGCAGCATGGGTCACCGATGCAGCAACTATCTTTCGTTGATGACAAGTAGCGTGCATAATTCACCTGGACCCCGTCCGACAACGATTAAAGAAATCATTGGTGATGTTTCGCTTCCTTGAGCGAAGAATGTTGTTTTCATTCAAATTGGCGGCAGCTGCGCCCAAGGTGATTGCCTTTCTTTGCATAATGGAGTTCCCTATTTGAGAGTTGAGAATTATGGCAAAATAGCCGTCGTATCTGATATATTTACTGCTGTACACCGTTTTGAGTCGCAAGATGCAGGCCATACGAAAGTGCTGCAGATGCAATGTCAACAGGCTGCTTCCACTGTCATCCGCAACGAAGCTATAGTGTCGCAAGTCATTACTGTGAAGACGTCGTGATTGTAGACTGCAAGTGTAATCTACGATGGCTCTCGACGAGTTAATCTGTACGTGTGGACCGCACGACCTGCCAGCCAAATGCCGTCGTGCGTATTAGCTGCTATTGGTGTCTACGCTTATCTGGCCGTGTGGTGGTGGTGGGGCTTATCAGCTGCACTCGGATTGTACTGTGTATAGATGATCACGTGGTGTGCCGCATCACACCCAAGGTGCTTAGTGCATTGCACTCTCGTGGTATAGTAAAGTGACGTGGCTGTATCTTGTATTCTACATATGTCGCTCAGTATATTCTATCACGTAGCACAATGCACTGTATCTGTTTTGCTCAGTACTGTACGTTCACTCATGTGTAGGGCTGTGACAAAATGATGTTATTGATAGAGAAGTCAATAATAAATCCAAAACCTGTCGTAATCATAAGAATTTCTGCTGCAAATCCTGATAATTACGACCCTCCTAATAAGAATTATGTTTTTAGTGGTGGTCAGGAATCTGCAATCAGTATCGGTATATTTTAAGAAAACA
>LQNS02000223.1:5673785-5687809 GCA_001587735.2 Parhyale hawaiensis
GTTACCATAACGCGCCTGTCTAGCGACCCTCGTAAAGCTGTCGCAGGTGCGCCTCTGCAGGAAGCCTTCTCTTGTCCTGCCTTCGTGCCTGTCTGTCTTATTTATGACTTTGTACTTTGATGCGCTCGTTTGTTCTCTGGTGCTGATCCTTGGGTGCGCTCTTTGCTCGTATTGATGCACCGTGATGCGCTTGTACCCTGCACCGCGCGTGGCTGTGCTTTGATACGCGCGCGCGGCACATGTTCCTTCATTGGCTTCTCTTCAAGTCTCCGTTAGGGGAGTTGCTTCTCCGTGCAGGAGACCTAATGGGTTCTTTAAGTCCTAGCGATAGGCCTTCGGGATGTCTCGTTTCCATGTGCACTTTGTTCCTCCCGTTTCCATGCTCGTACTGATCCCTTTTTCTTCTGTCCATTCTCTTATTTTCTCACTTGCTGTGTCCATGCGCAGTGATCCAATATTGGAACACCCTCATTCATATGTTCCACCTTTCTCTCGACCTACTATGTCTTCCTTCCTTCTCCTCTGAAGGTGAAGTCTCGATTGGGATGCTAAGCAGGATTAAACTACCTCTAATGCATTCA
Source organism: Parhyale hawaiensis (assembly GCA_001587735.2). Lineage (NCBI taxonomy): Eukaryota > Metazoa > Arthropoda > Malacostraca > Amphipoda > Hyalidae > Parhyale > Parhyale hawaiensis. Next base: position 5,674,367 of record LQNS02000223.1, read on the forward strand.
TCCTCTCGATATATTTATTACTGTTGCAATGGCCACGATGACCTAAAGTACCTAAACTAGTAGGTTAAGTGGGCAACGACCGTGGTGTATATTCTTGCTTGGATATCTTTCGTTAATTTGCTTTTAGCGACGCGACAGGGTCATGCGTGAGCTACGCTAATTCTAATAAATTCGAATAAGCTGACACTATACGGTAATTGTTACACCCAGGGTTGTTGAGGCATAGTGGGTGGTTTGACGGCGAGTCGCAGTCGGTCTCCAGGAATCAGTATCGGAAAAACTAGGTCAAAAGTTGAATCGGAGTCGGACATCAACCATCCGACTCCTTATCTCTGCTGTTTTAAACCCTCGCAACAGCACCTTCTTTGGAGCAACTTGCATGTTTTGAAATTATAATAACCAAAGCACACTGAATCGGCATGCAGACGATACAGAAGTGTGTCACTTGATGGTCATCTCCTCGTCGTTCTTCCTGCCTTCTTCCCTACATATAATTATCCAACACGAGCCAAAGCACTCTTATTCCGAGCATATCTTCCCTATGTGGCGCTATTGAATAGTGCAGGAGCCTATATGAGCTCCCTGTAGTTACGAGCTAGTGTACAGAGGTATCGGTGCGCATTAGCCGCTGCGTATCGGTCGTAATCGTTTCCAATTGAGGTACGGAAGAGGCTACGTCGAGTTACCGATCTCTCCCTAAAGTCAATTTGATGCATCCTGTGTTGGCTCGAGTCGGCCATTGCAGGATATCAATTTGGTGTACACCTGAGCAGGAAGATCCATCTGTGATGCTGCGTTTGACTCCGAGCCNTCCAATTGAGGTACGGAACAGGCTACGTCGAGTTACCGATCTCTCCCTAAAGTCAATTTGATGCATCCTGTGTTGGCTCGAGTCGGCCATTGCAGGATATCAATTTGGTGTACACCTGAGCAGGAAGATCCATCTGTGATCCTGCTTTTGACTCCGAGCCTTGCGTTCCCTTGTAGTGTTAAGTAGGAAATCCCGTGCCCAAAACGCGCAGTAGATTTGTGGTCGGAGACTTGGCGCTTCTCTTCTTCCGATGACGGCAGCTGTACCAGCACCTATGTGCAACGCTGGAGTCAGTCTTGTGTTGCCTCGAGGGGACATCTCGTTTGCATGTAGAAGCTAATTTTAGAGGGAAAGTGGCAGGAGGAGGCAGTATTGTCACCATCATGTAGAAAATACCTGACGTTATATCACCGGCGCCGTGCAGTGTTCAGGTGTCGCCAGGGCTTCTCTGCTGCGACTTCTATTGCCCCCAACGAGCGCGAATGATCAACACTTCCGTGCGGTTGTTCTCTGATGAAAGTCTGCGTGGGGCGGCGCGGTGTAGTCAGGCGATCTTCTCTTTTCTGGGCAGAATTGCAGCCCTCAGTGAGTTACTCTGCTCGCTGTAGTGTGTTTGTGTGTAAATATGTGCCTTGCATCCTTTGTGCCCTTTGTTTTGTTCAGACTTTTAATGACAGCCTGCCTCGTATATGCCTGTTACTCACTACATACCTCTGTGGTAATTTGTAGGAGCTAGGTTTTTTTACATTATATTTTTAATTAACGTTGCCGTTAGCTGTTATGATCTTTATCCAGTTTTTTTAGGATTTTTTCCGTTTTTTAGTTTGCAACAATTTTAATTAAATTTGAACAGATTTTGATAATATATCTAGGCCTATAATTTAATTTATGTATTTTTGAATTAATTTTATACTACCTATATTTTTATAATTTGAACAGTTTTTGTTTAACTTCTGAAGGTTATAACACGTGATTTTATATTATACAATTTTTATTTTTTACGATTTATCTTTTTTATCATTTATGTTTTGTATTTTTTGATCCGCATGGTACTTAGCCTACCATTTCATTTCTGTTAGATTTTTTCCAGTGTGTACAAGCATCGAAGGGTTTCGTTAATTTAAATAGTTCTCTACAATTAAGTTTTTCTGTGCACATTGGCTGTTTTTGTAAAAGTTACATCTGCCAAGGAGCTTACTTTTTCGTCAAGATTTTATGTTTGTCTCTTTGTCACGAAAACAACTCAAAAAGTTATGGATGGAGCTTCACGATATTTACAGGGATTGTTAGGTATGTTAGGAGCAACATATGATTAACTTTTGATGAAGATCCGTCCAACCATTCGTTTGTTTGTCGGCTTTTTTTTCTCTTGGTACTCAAGAAGTATGGACAGATCTTCATTAAAGTTACACAAATTATTAGGAATATTACAAAGAGCTAATGACCACATTTTTGTGATCTGTTGGTCCGTTTGCTTATCTATGTGTTCAATTTTATGTTTGTCAGCAACATAGCCCAAAAAGGTATGAACGGATCTTCATGAAATCTGTAGAAATTGTTAGAAATGTTACAAGATACAATTGGTCAAATCGCATGGGTTCGTTCGCTTGTGTGTTGGACTAAAGTTTGTCAAAATGTTTGTCGGAACGTTACGCCGAAAGTTAAGAACGGATTTTCAAGAAAAATACAGAAACTGTTTCTGCTGTCAAAAAGCACAACTGACTAAATTGTGGTGATAATAAAAAGGAAATCCTAGTTTCAGGACCAGCTTTAATTTTTCGTAAACATTGCCTTCCTTGGCGGAGGTAGCTATGCGACTTAAGAGTGCATGCTGTAGTAATGTTCGTATGATTTTTTGTCAATATTTATATATTCGAATTCTTAATTTTGAAACGTGTTCCATTATTTTGTTTGTTTGAAATAACTCTAGTCATAGGCTTGCTTTACTTTTTGGTGCGCAAGTTTTTTTTTTTTGTGATAACTTTCATAGAACATTTGAGTGACTCTCTATTTTCTTACAGAAGAATTAGCCTCACATTTAATGCGTGTCATTTATACTGTGCGCCTCCTGTGTGTGTGTGCGTGTGCCTAACGTCTTCTTCCCTGTCCCGCATTTACTGTCTTCCAGTTAAATGCCTCATTTCCTTGTCTAGTCTCCCGTGATTGCTTGAGTAACGGTTTCAAGTTTAACTGTCTTGGCATAGCGTTTCCATATAATTTCCCCTTTCCTATGTCCCATTAGCATAACCGGCACCTAATATGGCTATGCAACCCTCGTACACTGCCTCTTCCTGATGTAGAAATCACCATGTGTTTGCCCCAATGCGCACATTTCTTTTTACTCTACTGTATTTGCTTTTCGGCTATTGTCTGCCATTTGAACGAGGACTTTGCATTTTTTTCTCTCTCTGTTTCTGTCCTATTCCGCAAAGCTTCTGCATAGCATCTCGCTTATCACCCACTAAATACTTTGGCCATCTATATGTGTCGTCTGTATTTTATCACATACACTTTCTTACTTCTCCAATTCCTTGTGTGTCACTCCCCCCCCACCCCCAGGCCGGCCCGCCTGACTAGCAAGCAATGAAGGAAGGTGGTCCCCGCAATTGGATGGCAAGCGATGTGTCGCGGTACGCCCGTCTTTGCCTCTCTAGCAGTTGTGTACGTTTATGCAGAACTTGTGGTCACGTTCTTTGTCGTGTACTTAATTGTTATGACGCACTTTGTTCATAACTTATCATGTGCTTTGTGTTATGTTTGTTATCACGCACTTTGTGCATGACGTGATCACATTCTTGGTGTATGCATAACTTGTGATTCCTCATCTTGTATACTTGTTAACCCTTATCTTGTATACTTGTTAACCCTTATCTTGTATACTTGTTAACCCTTATCTTGTATACTTGTTAACCCTTATCTTGTATACTTGTTAACCCTTATCTTGTATACNCATTTTTTAGATTGTTGATATTATTTGGTTTCTACACCTTTGCATCTCTTGAAAATAGAGATTGAATGCATATTTCCCTCCAGAAAAAAAGCACATGCTTCTCCCCTACTAAGGAGCATATGCTGCCCCCCCCCCCCCCCCCCCCCCCCCAGGCCGGTCCGCATGACAAGCAAGCAATGAAGGAAGGTGGTCCCCGCAATTGGATGGCAAGCGATGTGTCGCGGTACGCCCGTCTCTGCCTCTCTAGCAGTTGTGTACGTTTGTGCAGAACTTGTGGTCACGTTCTTTGTCGTGTACTTAATTATCACGCACTTTGTGCATAACTTACCATGCGCTTTGGGTTATGCTTGTGATCACGCACTTTGTGCATGACGTGACCACGTTCTTGGTGTATGCATAACTTGTGATTCCTCATCTTGTATACTTGTTAACCCTTTCGAGTCTCGTGAGATTATGTATCGCACAAATACTGTCAATAAGTCCTACGGGATGTATTTATCGTGAAAATAATGTAGAACCTGTTTGACATACAATTACCAATCTATTTGTATGTATTCATTTATTGACTTATATCGCACGCGACGCGACCTGTCTTATGAGGTACACAGAATTTTTTCTCTGTTACTTAGGATTTTTCTTAGTTAGATTACCTAAAACTAGAGCACTGGAGCAAGGCAACGTTAACGAAAAATTCAACTTGATTCTGAAACTATGATTTTCTCTTTATCAGCCCCAAAATCTGGTCATAGTAATAACAGTTTCTGTAATTTTCTTGAAGATCTCTCCGTAATTTTTTGAGCTATGTTTTGACAAAAATTAGTTAACGGTTAAACTGAGCATCACCAATATTTAATCAATAGTGTCTTTCAATATTTCTAACAGTTTCCGCAAATTTCATCCGTTCTTGACTTTTTGAGTTATATTTCTAACAAACTTGAAGTCAAACACTGAGACAAACGGACAAACAGCTCATCACAAAAATTTGGTCTTTTAGTCTTCGTGATATACCGAACAACTTATGTAAATTTGATAAAAATCCACCCATAACTTTTTGAGTTGCAGTATAAAAAAAAAAAGACAACAAAAACAAGGGGTCGAACGGATCTTCACCAAAAGTTAATGATCTGTTCCTCTTAAGTTTTCATGTAAATTTCGTAAAGGTCTCTCCATAACGTTTTGAGTTATCTTAGTGACAGACTAAATACAAACTTGACAAAACAAAACCTTCTTGGCGGAGGTAACAAAGGGCAGCGTGTCAATGATAGTTTTCCCAACTCTGTATTATGTGGTCCATTGAGGCATCTAATTAAGCGTCGCAGTAGACGTACCGTATAGACTAAATTATGTACTTTATCTGAAATAATACATTTTTTAATAATATTTAAGTCAAAGATATTTATATAGAGCTTCAGACACGAATTATCTTATTTTTGAATGTATGAACCAATTATGTGCGCGCTTACGCCAAAGGTGGTTTCATACATAGGGTATGTGGACTTAATTAATTACAGTTCATTGAAACGTGTGCACTCCTACGCGAGGACTCAATGGGCTAAGTTGCAGACTCGCTGTTTTATGTTACGGAGGCAAGACGGCGTACCTGCTTGTTTAGCTCTTATACTGCTGGACATTCAGGGATAAATATCACCGTTTCGGGCTATTTCTTTGCGTAATATTTATGCAAGTGATACGCTTACAAGTTCTTGATATGTGTAGATCCCTCTACCACCGTCAAGGACTTGCAAGTGTTCTCTGCAAATTTGTTAATAAACACGAAAACGTGGCACACGTACACGACCTCGGTGTCTCCCGCGGCAGATATACACTGACACCTCCCCCCAGCTGTGGGATCCTTAACATTGCCATGGCTCCAACCGTCTAGCCTGCCAGCCTGCCTTCGCCCTGCGGCTCAGTCTCCTGTGCTGTGCACCAGCTGGCGGTGTTGCTGGTGGTTGCGTTGCGCCTCAGTTCGCGCCGCCGTGGCACTGAGCGAATTACTGAAGTTCTTTTTTTTACGGAAGTGGAATTATTCGGTTTTTAATGCAATTGTAATATGAACTTAATGCACAATCAGTTTTATACACCGGAAATTCTTATTGAAAAATAATAAAATAATGGTTGGTCATATACCGGCAGCAAAGCTATAGAGTCACATCGAAACTTGAAAATATATCTCGTGGTTTTATATGTATGATGCCTTAAGTTTCTAGATCATAGACAGAACATCAGTGCGAGACATTGGAAGGGGAGAAGAGTTCCCTTAGGACCGGACTAATTTGCTTCGTCGTGTTAGTTGCGCCAGTTGGACCACTGGGCATGTCTCGTCCCACAGAAATTCATGCGACTCACTATACTCCGTTCCTAGGAAATTTTGAGTTATCGCAGTATAAGGTTGATGTCATCCTGCGATGCCGTAGTGTGCCACATGGTGGCTCGATGCTGGCATTTGAAAACGCTGGATCACGATTTTTTTTTTACTGCGAAACCTAGCCTATAAATGCTAAAAGTTTGCTAATACGAGTGTTAACGTAGCAGTTCTACTGGCTTTAGTCTTGAATTATGTGATTAGTTTTAGTTTAATATTAGTCTTGTATGTTGTAACAATGAGGCGTTCACAGTTCTATATAAGGTGATATGAGGGGTAATGATTGGGCTGTATTTGATATATCGACGCAGAAAAGTCAATGTTTCCGGCAACTTATGTTGTTGACTTGGATGCGGCGAACATTTGAAGACGCCGGAGGCTCACGAGTCTTACGTAACCAATTCTATAGATGAAGGTTTATGAGCTCGTGGTTCATCTTATTGGTACTGCGCGAGTACAAACCATCGGCCACTTGAGTGCACCAAGGCATCTACAGTAATTCCGGGGCCTCACTGATACTACCGCGATGCGGTTGTACGCTCAGCTCACGAACGGACGCTCAGCTCACACGTCCAATTTAAGTACATTCCAAGGGTATCTTGTATACCGACTTTCTCTATTCAATGGGGACGACGCCCATAAGTTGAACTTGCGATTGTATGGTTTGGCCCTGGTATCAGATAACTTCAGAGCCGGCCGGGTAGTGCACTCCAGCGTGCTTATACAACGTACCATGAACCGCAACAGTACTTGACTGTTAGGGCGGATCCTGGCGGCCATAAGTCGGCAACGGAAAAATATGAGTTTCTCAAGGGCTATTCTTTTCCCCTATCTAATACTGAAGACAAAAATTTCTAGGTACACAATGTTTTTCTTGCGGAGAAGGTACCTATCTTGGATACGGCGGGGACGCACTTGGGCGTTTGCCTGCATGACCGTGTCTGGACATGTTCATAATAACTCTTGAGAAAATCCCATGTTTTCCATTTTGGCCGCTAGCGTCAGAGGCCACTTGAACCTAAGAGTCAAGTACTGTTGCGGTCTATGAGCGTACCTATAAGTTTTGTTTGTAGAATGCCAACTTTAATGAGTATACGCTGAGTCGCTCGGCATTATTGCTCACATGAACCTGAGCACAATTTGTCCTGAGTATTCAGTGCGATGTGCAGTGTATCCATCAGGCGGCACCAGTCAGTGCTGAAGATACCAGCCGTGCCACATACTATAGGGTCTTAAAATCAACAGTACTGTAGCTATCTGGCGCCCTGAGTGAATCAGATATAATCGTGAACAGATTTTATAGTGACCTGTAAGTCACACAGGGTGTAAAAGTAATAAATTTGAGTTTCTTACCCCTCTACAGGACTAATGTTCACAGTCAACCCTGCTTGTTATTTTTCAATACTTACCGTGATAGTTGCCAGCGCCACCGCTATTATACGTATGCACGTAGCTGGAAAGCGAATCATAACAATAGACATTTGAGACAATTAACGCAACTATTTAGCTACCTATCCTGACGAGGTCCGGGATCCCAAGATCAATATTTTACTTTTTTAAAAAAAGCTTTTAGAGGTTTTGCATTTTTCTTTACAAAGCTCGTTATATTTCACTCTTCTAATTATTGTTGTCAGCATCGCTTCACGCGCGCAGTACTAGTGAGCGTTATCGTTGGGCTTGCGCCAGCAGGTCTCCAGTTTCACTTACCCATGTATAACAGATATGTAAAGCTATTCACGCATTATACACACTATACCGACATTGATCCAGTTGCACCAGCCTACTAACTACTTCCACTAGCTGTCTAGATTGTATTTATACTCTTGTTATTGTCCCATTCATTATGAGTTCCGAAATAGAGAAGAGGCTCTGAAGCTGTTGATATATGTACATCCAGCGTCATCGGGTTAGTCCTCTCCCCAGCTGACCAGGTTACATCTGTACCCTTGATTTTAATTTTATCCAGCCTGCTGTAACCGTTGTATCCCTGCACTCATGTCTTCAGCTCTATGGCAACAATACTCATAACATTACGAAGCGTTCGGTAACCGGCCATACAGCCGCTTGTGAAGCTCGTGATACTTTAGGGGGCACCGAGCTGATCTCCACCTCCCTCAAATGTCCAGCTTGCTTCAGTACCCACGCGGTGTCCCATCGAGTACGTGCCGAGACCGAGAAGAGCGTGTGAGGCTGCTGATAATTAGAGGTCGCGTGGCTCGATAGAAAGCCAGGAGCGTATTTATTCTCGTACGTGCATGGAACCTCGCTGGTAGGTTGCGAAAGAGGCTCCTTCGTACTCTTCCTTAAAGGTCCTGAACTCGGCGGCACCGAATGCAAAGTGAACGTGGACCTTGTAACCGACGACGCAAGCAGCAGCCTTAATTCTCCCATTTTATTTATATTCACACGCGATGTTGAGCACGAGGTTTTTCAGCGAATGACTATAGTGTAAGAATTTTCTGACATAGGTAGATATATTTCCGAAACAGGTTCAGGCAATCTTCAGTTTTATTAGTCTTCACGTGCAGTTACATAGATTTCTAGGCTACGGAGGCATGGATATGTGGAGTTCTCATTTACCATAAAAGAAAGAAAATGGCACTGATGCTAAAGCTTTACAATAGAGCTCTCTATTATTTAGATCTTATTATAGCAATTCACAAAATTCACCAAAACAAAACTAACACTATAGATAGCATCTACCAAAGTTTTACGTTTATCGCCATTTGCTGACCTGTGGAATTTTGAATGCTCTCAAGCACTGAAATCGAAAACGCTAGAGCAATACGTTTGAGCCGACTTCTACGGGAAGTGATTCATTCGCAGTCCTGCTTACTTCAGGTAAAGTTTATGCAAATTGACAAATTTATGCGCTACAAATGATCGAGAAACTCGTGCTCCAAGGTACTGTCTTCCTCTCACCCCAGACATGCAGGCATTTGGCGTAATGTAGGGGTGAGTGCATTATTTTGGAAGGAGGTTAATGATCCGCTGAAATGGACTGATTCCTGCATTAAAATAGTTTCGTTTTGTCATGCATGGAAATGTATTCCTTTATTTAAACAGGACTCTTTTAATTTGAAAATATCAGGCCTATAGACTTCTGCTGCTTGCTTAAAATTTTTCAGTTAGGCTTGCACCTCACATTTTATTGGGTTTCTTAACAAGTGCAATGAACCAGCTACCTTTAAGTCTTGAAAAGTTAAGCAATATTATTTTTGTGATCATGAAGAGTGCCACAAATCTATTGCAGAACCATGATTCACACAATTTCCTTAATTAAACTAAATGCATGGAAGATATTGGTATCCGACAAAACGGAATATTCGGTATCGCACAACACGGATATCCACTACCTACTTCAGGGAATTTCTAACTGGCCAATGCCAATTATACTGGTGACGTTCTGTGCAGTTGCTTGCCTAACTTATTCATACATTTGAGCTTGGTCTGTGTATTTAGAAGCCTTCATACAGGGTTTCGCTGCGCCTCACTGTCAGTAGATGACTGATTTTAGTCTACGTGTCCTTCATGCTGCAGGCGAGACTCGTTCATCAGATCCCAAATCTTTCCGGGACTGCAGCATTGCCTGCGGGATATATTAGTTTCTATAACAGCCTACCGAGCCACCAGGTTCCTACTTCGTCGTTAGTTTCCGGTTTATGCTTGTAACATTTGAGACTGCCCATAGTTTACGAAACTGAGAATTATCACATTTGAAAGCGGAAATTCCGTTCCTTCAGAAACCATCGGCTCGATCGGTGCAGGCAGTTGTCTCATTGGCTGGTAGTTTTTCATTCGTAAGCATACGGTCGTCCACGTACTGTATTTGAGAGTGTGTGTTGTCTCTGTAAACAGTGATGTTCCTTGAAGTAATCGCGGTTCGTGAAGTCATTCACAAGAAATTTCGAAGGCGTTCACAGTTCCTGTCGCGTCTACAAAGAAAAAAAGATTAATTGCATCCATTAAACGGCCGCGCGCGTGCACCACAAAGTGTAGGTTGCGTGCAATGCACTTGCAGCATTGAAATTTCTCGATCTAATGACTCCCCAGGCAAGGAAAACGAGGGAAAGTTAGATGAGGGGAAAGCTTCTTCATTTCCCTTCCTATAGGAACTTTCTTAAAATCATTGCTGAAGGACACTTGACATCCTGTAATGCAATCGCAATATCGGAATATTTTATGGGAATTGATCACCCAGCGTGCACCGGAAGAACCACCTATAGCGGTCACAGTTATCTGTAAACTCAATCATTTGGCGACCTTCATGCAAGGGGGAATATAGGCATAAAACACGCTTGAGTTCAATTTCTTGTGACCGACAGTGGAAGTTTCTGTTTTCTGGTATTCCTTGCTTTTTCTCGTTTGGGACACCTGATGCGGGCTGGGAGGTTTTCACAAATGCAAGTCCAAACTTAAGGGCTACTGTCTCCTCTAGGTTTTGAAACTCTTTAGGCAATAAATAGTATGACGCAGGTTTATGAGATGAGATGCACGACGATTTTGGTAAAAAATATCACTACGTGACGGTCAGCCGTACTTTTATACTTTCTTTGTATTCAGCATCGGGGGAATTATAATGTATTTGCCCTTCAAGTTTCCAGCTTGTTTGCGTAGAATGTGGCATCGCTGAACTATCCGATTTATTTTTTTGTCTTTCACTCCGGCGATTACATGCTTTTCTTCGTTGCGAGCCTTAGTGGCAGAGTGGATAGAGCGTTGCGTGCTCTCGTTACCTCTTTAGGTCTGAGGTTCGCTTCTTTGCGAGAAGCTGGGAACGCGCGATGGTCAGTTTGCAGCAGGTATTCCGCGTTGTTTGAGGAGACACTGACCTAACCAGCAGTTGGGACGGTCGGGTTGTCGCCGTTGTCAGACGAGCCTTCCGTCTTTAACGCCCAGCTCTTAGCAAACCGTGATCGACTGTAGCCGTGAACCTCTAGATACCTAATACACATTTTTCTGCAGCACCGATCAGTGTTATAGATTTCTTAGTTCGTGCGTGTACGATCAAGTTGAATTTCCTTTTTTCTGCACCTTGGTAAGATTTTAATCAGCTTTGCTTCGATTTACATTTTCGTTTCTTCTCTGGTTTGCCAATTGAACTATTATCGAGTTCTTAGCTACTGTGGTCCAGATACCGCATTGGCTTGGCGTGACGTTATCTCGACGATCGCTCTTGTGGTAAACACGATATAATTAACTTAAGCTCTCGGACGTGTTTGGCAACCACCACAAACATTACAAATGGTAGGCATGCAAATGGCAGCATCCTCTACGCTTGTCAGCCTTCGTACAAACTTATCGTTTGTTTCCAGTCCACATCCGTGGGAAACTTGTATCCGAACAAATTCTAACAGTAACTTTCGGTTAATAAATATATGTGTACTTGAAAAACTTTCATTATTGTTTTTGCTCGCTCTGCATAACGGCATGCGACCGTGGCAATATCGCTGTGCTTTACTGGGTGATGTAGGTATTACACCTTAGTAATATCGCCGCTGTGCCTGGAGTGATTTCGAATCATATACTGATTGTGCGGTAATGAGTGAATCTGGTCCGAATGTAGTGAAGAGAAAACTGCTGTATTAGAAGTAGGCTTCATGCCGTGATTTCCGTAAAAACAAGGAGCTTGGAGCGATGTGTGTGATTCAGCGTCGTGCCTGTGCCTAGCGGAGTTGTATCACCTTTATTAAAATTTGCCGTTCGAATCTTTCAGTGCCCAGTTTTCACAGATTAGAATTACTTGCGTTCTTATGCCAAATAGTTTCCATTTTGCTTACGAGGGAGGGAGTCGGAGTCCTACCTGGACTCTGTACATATTACATGATGTCGATTGGTAGAAGGCAAAACTGAAGAGCAATGAACAATATAGCATGAGACTTTACTATTGCTGTCAATCCGCTGCCTATATTTTTATTTGATTAGATTAGATTAGATAGACGGCAGTAGACGAACCAAGAAGCCCATTCCCAAAGAGACACCGGGACTAACACCCCGGCCTCTTTGAGCTATTGCCATTATGTTAGTAGGATATAGAGGATTGGGGAAACGAGAGGAAAAAAAACGGAAGACGAAAGAGAAAAAGAGAAAATAATAAATAAAAACAGATTGGGAGAAGAATCTCGGCCATGAACCATAGGCTAACAATTTAACTAGCTATAGCATTATTTGTGGCTGAAGCTTTCAAATGTATCTGTTGGTTTTGTTTGGCGTAAGTGTGTCCATTGTCATTTTGGAGTGACACGTCGACTGATTCGATGCTCTGATACTGCATTGTTTACCTTAGCCTTAGTAAGGTTATCGGAACATCTTTCTTTCATGCCCACTCTGCTTCTTTCTTTTCCTACTTCAATTGACAGTCTTTATTGTGTTCCTCTTATTCTTTCCCGACGTGCTATTGCCCTGCGTGATGATCCTGTGTGTGATCTCCCCATTCCTTGAACACGCTGCATGGCTCTTCCCTTTTCACCTCCTGAAGCACCCTGCATGCATATAGTCGATCGTTAGGTTTACTGTAACACATAATCAAGTATTTTTTGTTCTATCTGATTCATGACTTCCATTTAAGATAGGGCTATTCTTTCTGTAGCCGCGGATGGCAGCCTACTGCTCAGCTAGTCTCTATAGCGGCACCTCTGCAACGAGTGACAACAAGGGAAATGGAGGCGCGTTAACGACCTTGCCGTAGTCGTTGTAATGAGCGCCTTTTTTACGTATTCAATTTCATGTATATTGATCGTTATTCGCTCTACACTTAACCTTTCTGTAAAGTTTTATGCATATGTACTCTTCTCAACGCAGCTAGTCTTTTCATGTGCATCGGAATGCTGAATGTAGACCAGGTTTAATACTCTCTTAGAGATTTGTGAACAGTACTCCACAAGTATGCCAACACCGCTGCCTTTTTTGACGCGTTGCACTCATTAATTTTTCTGTGTTAGCTATCCATGTTAACAATTTCCTTTTTTTTTATCCTCTCTCGCCCAAATGTGTTGATCGTCATGCTACCACATCAAGTTCATGAGTCGCATCAAACCGTGGGCTGTCCTGTATCAGGTTAGGTTGTGATATCCCTTTAAGATCCCCTTTATGCACCATGACGCTCTGTATACGCGGCAAGACCTTAAAACAGGAAGGTTCCGGCGCGTGACGAGGAGATTCACCTTCATCAGAGCGTGTGTCGTATCCTGAGTACGTGCCTGAACTTTTAGGAACACTGGAAACTTAATACGGACAGCATTTAATGAAAGTTGTAATGAAGAGGGGCGTGCTGGCTGCTTCGGAGCCGCACACGAGGACAATGACCGGCCCGAATGT
>LQNS02000223.1:5688004-5698390 GCA_001587735.2 Parhyale hawaiensis
GTCGTATCCTGAGTACGTGCCTGAACTTTTAGGAACACTGGAAACTTAATACGGACAGCATTTAATGAAAGTTGTAATGAAGAGGGGCGTGCTGGCTGCTTCGGAGCCGCACACGAGGACAATGACCGGCCCGAATGTGGCCATGCGCATTCATACATGGATGTTGAGTGCTTGTTGATACCGGCCCATGTGATGTTAGTGTGGAGTGACGACTGTTGCTGGGCTCGTTAGATTCGCTGCTAAAGGACGGGTAGAACCCCGGAAATGATGCTATGTTAACATTTTGTTTCGTATCGTTGGGACTGCGAATATATCTACTATTGTATGTTTGGAGCCATTATAATGTCTACTCTCCTCTATAGCTCCATGGAGCTATAAAATTTTGGCTATGGATGTCCATATTTGCCTACTTGAACTTGAAAATGTTCACTCCCTTACAGCTATAATGTCTGCTCCTATATAGTTAGATCACAGCAACTGAAATTTGATGCCGTTTCCCTTATGTAACGCAGGCATATATTACAAGTGTACAAATATTATGAGCTTTGCGGTCGAGAACTGCACAGGCAGTATGCAATGTTTGTGTAACCTGCCGTGTACCATCTTCACTTAACCCTTTGCCTCCTGACGGCATCATCAGATGCCACTCTCTATTTTTCCCTATACAAAAGCTATGCATCATGTAAATTACCCCAAGACACTCACGGCATCTGTAGTAGCCGATGCAAAAAAAAAAATACTCTTTTTGCAAGTAACACTAAATTTTTTCTTAAATATGTGTTTAACTAACCTATTTTTCATAAATTTTACAAAAAAAAGGGAAAAAAACGTTATCTGAATTTCAGGAGGCAAAGGGTTAACTCAGTTTTGTGGTCTTATGTCGTGCTGGCTATTTTCAGTATTTTGCAACATGGTATGTGCTTTTATATTCTTCTTTATTATAGCCTACTGTTCCCCGATACTTTCTAACAGTAGCATATTTGCTCACTTGTCTTCCTTTATTCCAATTGAGATGCCGTTCAAGCCAGCTATAACTTAAACATATTCAATTTGCCTGTGTTGTGTAAAACGTGTAATTGGGTTCACTCATTGGTGACTGCGATTGGTTTCGAGTCTTTCTTCAACGTGTCTTACTCAGTGTTTGATTTCGGCAGTGGGTATATTGAAGCTCTTGGCTGCGAGTGAAGGGATATGGGAGCAAAGCCAATACAGATAGTGAACTGTGGCCTTTAAATTACTCTTCCCTTTCTTTTCCCCCCTAATGTTTTCATGCATTCGTGGTGTTGTATGCTTGCTTTGGTTCCTCGTTTTCCTTGACATATTCATAATTTCTCTCTCCCTGTCTTTCTGTGTCGATCGCCATTGTTATAAAATTGGGGGCTTTTACCCTATAATTCGCAGTTACACTCCAATCGCCCTCTACTTCCGATAGCCATCTACTCAACATAACTAGCTGTTATTGTTTTCGTTGTCCATAGACATAAATGTATTGGTTAGAGTCTACCTGCACCTACACATTTTTACTTCCCACATGTAGTATCTATAAACTACAGTATGTTACCTGTGATTATGCAAATGCAGTTTTTTTTATTTATTTTTCAAGATATGTGTCAAACATTTAAAATGTTAATAGTAAGTTAGTGCACATGTATGTTGTAACTATAAAAACGATTAGAGAAAAATAAAACCGAAACATTTCCCACGTTTTGGCAACAATTGCTTATCGCCCAGATTTCTGCTGTGACGCCAGATTATGCAACATCACTCTCTAGTCAACATGGGCAAGAAAAGCGGTCTAACTAGTACAGAAAAGATCAAAGTGACCTTGTTATTGGCTTCTGGTAAGGCAACACTCGAAGTTTCCAAGGAATTATAGCGTGATCACCGAACTATTAAGGCTTATGCAATTGAACATAAGGTCAACCGGAAATCTCCGGATAGAGCCTCTACTAGGAAATTGACTGCTCGGGATATACGACATTTGAAAGTTTCTGTGGCTACAAAACAACTATGTGCAAATAAGGCCATACAGTATTTGAAAACGCTGGAGCCCCATGCTAAGCAGAAAGACAAGATGTGAGGTTCTGCAGAAGCTATGGAAAATGAAAAAGGCAATTAAATGACCACTTCTGGGAAAAATTATTGAAGAAAATAGGGTCAAATGGGCTGAAGAGAATGTGAAAACTGATTTCTCCAATGTCATATTTACTGACGAATGCAGAGCCACTATGGATGGGTGTCTGGATGGGTCCTCCATGACCGACCTCAACAGATACGGCTTAAGTGTCAACAAGGTGGTGGAGGTGTAATGTTTTGGGCCGGGATAGTAAGGTTACACCCTTATTGGTCCAATTTGAAGTGGCAGAAGGAGTTAAACTGAATGTAGAAAGGTACTGCCAGTTTCTTGAAGACAACTTGATTCTATGGTTTGATGAGCAGACTATCGCACGCAGGTCCAAATTGGTATTTCAGCACGATAACGCTCCCTCACACCGAGCACGGTACACTGCTAACTGGCTTGCGGATGGAGGATTTAAATAAAAAGGATTTTGACCTGGCCAGCGAATAGCCCCGATTTAAATCTCATTGAGAACCTCTGAGCAACGATCGAAAGGAAGGTCTATGAATGTGATCGGCAGTTTTCGAGCAAAGTAAGCCTGTGGAATGTAGTAAAAACAGCTGCAGATTCTATTCCACCATTTGAAGTATCAAACTTGACAAAATCTGTTGACAATCGCCTTATAAAAATAATGAAAAATTGAGGTAGCCATGTTCAAAATTAACTTATGTTTGCCACTACTGAATGCTTATTTCAGTGTTTATTGAATTGTTTTGGTTATAATTTCTTGGTTTTGGACGTTTAATGAAAATATTCCTATTTACTTGTATTTATTTCCTCTTTATGACGTTTTTATTAACTTGTTACATTATCTGAGGTAACAGAAAAAACTCGTAAATAAGCAAATTGTATGATAAACTTAGCAAATGGCTAAATATTTATTTTACAAGTGCTGTTTATATTTGCAACATAACCATTCATTTAGTTGATATTGATATTTCAAAGTTAGACACTTATCTTGAAGAATAAAGTAAAAAAATTGTATTTGCATAATCAAAGGTAACATACTGTAGAAGAGGGGAGAGATATTTTCGAGGAGTTCCTAGAAATCCGGGGTGTGATCAATTTTTGAGACGAGATGCTCAGTCACCCAAGAATTTTCAAGCGCAACCTATACCCTAGCTACATTACTTATGCGCACCTTCTCTTATTCATAATTTTATGTAACAGTGGCGCAGTGTTATTTTCGGTAAAGATTTAATCGTCAGTCACCTACATGCCTCGATCTGATGCTATGCATTTTTGCGTTAAAAATCGTAGTTTCAACAAGTAATTCGTAATACAGTATTTAAAAAAAAGCACCCAAGAGAGCCCCTGGAAATTTTACTAAAACTTTCAGGAGTGACCTCGATTTTCTATATGATGACGATGCTGTCGATATCTCTATCCTGTTTGCAATGCGTCTCACATACAGCAGACCGTGTTGTTCATTAGGCGTGCTTCAGGTACTGANTCCCCTTCTGTTTCGGGAGGTGGGCTACCGATCGAGGTGGCTGACCTATTCCCGCTAGACTTCTACCTTCTTGTATTTCGTTTCCTTCCCGTGTGAGACGTAGCTGAGCGAAAGCTTTCAGTCGAGCCCGGGGGTTGGAGATGCTCAACTTGCGCTTTTTTCCTGTCAGTAGCGCACTGACCACTCTTGAGACCTACCGGCAGAAAAGCCAAGACAAAAATCACTGACAACTTAAAACGCGCCCTAGTCGGCGCACGAGCCTGTGGTTAAACACAGGAATCGTTCGGCGCGATATAGGCAGTGTGCCACTGGAGCGCTAGTAAAACTTCTACTACTACTACTACTTATTCATAATTTTATGTAACAGTGGCACAGTGTTATTTTCGGTATCAATATATGTAATACAAAGATTTTATCGTCAGTCGCCTATATGCTTCGATTTGATGCTATGCATTTCTGCCTTAAAAATCGTAGTTTCAACAAGTAATTCGTAATACAGTATTTAAAAAAAAAAGCACACAAGAGAGCCCCTGGAAATTTTACATTTTGAAAGTCCTCACTGGAGCTAAAAGATATACTACTGCTACGACAGCTATAGAGATAGGACAAACGTTACGCAGAGTGTATGTCGTCTGGCACAACAAGTAATCCGCACGAAGTGGTACTGAAGCAATCCTGCTTTGGGTCGTTTTTGGTTCACCATCAGTATGCTGGATGTGCCTTAGCAATTAGGATGCCCAGGTGCTGGGTTGCTTTGACGCAAGGTTATATTTAGTTGGTGATTCGCGCTTGTTTGGGTCTGTGGAAGTTTTGATTAAGTGTTCCACTTCTATAGCTCTATGTACAGCTGTCGCTAGTACTTGTATTGCGCTATTTATCAGTTTGTTGAAAGTTGAACGATCCCAAGGCCATCCTTTTGGGTTCAAATATAATTTAATCTAAGTAGAATGATATTTCTAGTAATATTTACTTATACTTTACAAAAATATTGGCTCTCAGGGGTACGGTACATTCTGGTGGGCCCTTTCCCTATCAGAATATATATAAGCTGTAA
This sequence comes from Parhyale hawaiensis, assembly GCA_001587735.2. Taxonomy (NCBI): domain Eukaryota; kingdom Metazoa; phylum Arthropoda; class Malacostraca; order Amphipoda; family Hyalidae; genus Parhyale; species Parhyale hawaiensis. The sequence continues at coordinate 5,692,631 of LQNS02000223.1, forward strand.
GCCTCACGAACCCGAGGGCTGTCCCGAGTGCCTTCTTCGCAGGATATATTGCAGCTGGCTGCAGTTCCTCCTCAGGAGGTGAGTTTGTTAGGCTAGGTAGCTTCTCTATACTTCCCTTTCTGTCCCGCGAGCTGGGTAGCCGCATGATGGTATGCGGCTCATCCCATGGGACTCCTATGCATGTATATGCTCCCGTGTGGGGGCCATGGCAGGAATCCTCCACACGAGTGTTTTCTTTCTTCTGTCTTTTTCTCATTTTAATTTTTGCCTCGTAGATGTTTGACGCTTTTTCCCCGCCAGTGGTAGCGCACTCGGCCAACTGCCACTTTCCGGCAGGAATGCCGAGGTGAAACATTCATATACTGATTCGACATAATAAACTGATCCTCACTGCTTGGCTCACATTGTATGACGTGGGTGCGGTGGTAAAACAAGGAATATAATAAAAATAATGATGCAAAATATGTAAACGAGGGTATTTAAATATTACATATATATACATTTATTTATAAAGCTACATAAATACACACACTTATAAATACATATACAATGGGTTTGTAAGGATTCAAACCCGGGGACTTGGAAGATATCGTAGGTGCTCCACAAATCCGACGCTTACAGGACAGGTTTGCATTATGCAAAATAAATGCCGCAGCGCTGCCCCGTCCTATGGTGCTCTCTCTACAGCGAGGATTTAACTTGTGGCGCTTACCTACACTTACTACACATAGGGAAGCTCGCATCGTCCCAATAATTCCTTGTTCACCATGTCACATTTTTAGTCCCTACGTAAACCTGGAATCTTCCAGAAGGGAAGCTCGCATCTTCCCGTGTGTAAACCAGATAACCAGATAAATACAGTAGGGGATTCGTAAGGATTCGAACCCGGGGTAGGGTGCAGCTGAGTTGATTGGTTGATAGAAATTTTTACCCTCGCCAAGGAGGTTATGTCTTTGTCGATTTTGTCTGTGTGTTAATTTGTTTTTTGTGTTTGTCTTTCTCCAAAATAACTCAAAAAGTTGAGGACGGATCTTTACGAAATTTTCAGGGATTGTTAGGCATGTTTAGAGTAACGGATGATTATTTTTTTGGGGAGAAAAATCCGTTCAACCATATATTTTTTAATCTGTTTACATCTGTTTTCTTAGTACCATAACTCAAAAAGGTATGGACAGTTTATTATGAAATTTACATGAGTTGTTAGGTATATTTCAAAGAGTAAGTGACCTGATTTTTTTTTGTCTCTGTGTTTCATTTTATCTTTTTATCTTTGTTAGAGAAATAACTCAAAAAGTTGTTAACGGATCTATGTGAAATTTACAGGAATTGTTTGAAATGTTAAAATACATAAATGATCAAATTTTGGTGATGATCGGTTGATCTATTTGTGTTCGACTAACATTGGTTAGAATGTTTGTCAGCGATGTAACTCGAAAAGTTGTGAGCGCATCTTCAAGAAAATTGCAAAAGTGTTATTACTGTCGAAAGGCACAATTGACCAGGTTTTGGTGCTGATAAAAGTAAAATCATGGTTTCTGAACTAATTTGCATTTTTCGTTAACGTTGCCTTGCTTGGCGGAAGTATGCGCTCTCAGAGTGCTCTGGTTTTTCTGTTCTACAACTGCCTTGAAGAGCATGGGGCAAAGGATATTAGATCGGTTATTGGTTAGCTTTTCCTATGTTATGGGAAGTTACGCCTCGGAAAGAGCCTCGTACACCAAATTAGCCTTAGCTAGGCCTACTAGAAGTCTTCTGACAGCCCGCTGTAGGGAAATTAAAGCGGTGCCGTCTAGGCAACAGTGTGTGTGTCCGCACTCTACGCCTGGGGCAATGTCTGTTCGGGGCTAACAGCTCAGTGCCTGTCACAGTGTTTTTTCATCTGACGATGTGTTATGCTGCGCCTATGGGTCTCCGAGATGCTTTTGTACTTCCTTCAGTTTTCGATCCTTCTACTGATGAGCTTTGATCTGGTCTTTCTCTACTTTCCCGAATTCCTGTTCCCATACGTTTTGCTTCGTTTTGCTTGATGTACCTAACACTTGCTACCCCTTTCTTCTTCTCTTTCCATGGCAAAAAAAAAAGTTCTGTAAAAGCTGAAACGGGTTAAACTTTAGCAATACGCATTATTGTGTTAATGATATACTATGTATTCACAAGAGATAATTCACAGGAGATGAACATATCGAAACATTACACCTATTTCATGTACTATAAACATAAACTTGGTTACAACTTTCATGCAGTTACCTTTAGAATGTTTTCTGTATTGTATTTTTCCTAAACTGGGACATGACTCTCAATAAGGTCTAATTTTTTGCTAAGTTGGATCGGTTTTTTTCTTTATTATAGTAAAGTGCTCATGCATTTGTGCCACTGCACGTCGCCATCCTTCCCCGCCCTCGTACATTGCTCTTGCCTAGAGGGTCGCATAGCACATTCAACATGGAAGGCGTCTATGTGATCTGCCAGCTTCAACACGCTACGTATCGACGGTGTATGTGATGTATAGTGCCAATTATCAGCTTGTCCTCGGCCCAGTATCTGCGTTGTAGTTTGCCGTACTCGCACGGTTCTTTATTCGAGATAATGAACGTTGCGTTAGAACGAGAGGTAGCGAAAGCGTCATTTGAGCAGAGGTATTTATCGGTGTTATCAGTCATAACGAGCTTCTCGTTGCTCTTTTTTTGTTCGTATTGAAAAAAAATGTCAATAAAGTTTTGACATCATAATTTTGTATTTAAACTCTTTCACGGTTTTGTTATGATGTTGGAGTGTTACTCGCTTGCTGCGTAAATACTCAAGTGGACACGGTGCAGAATGGTAAGCTGTTGTCCATGTAGACTAGATATTATTTTTCAAAATGGCTCAAATTTAAGTACTCCTCGAATTATTACTACTATTACGCCTTGTGCTCCTCCCTCTACAAGGGATGGTACACGTTCCAAACTTGCAAGCATGGGACCGACCGCCATGCTTTACCGATATACCGTTTCAGTGCTTTGAAAGGTCTCTGTATGAGTACGCGCTTCGTGTTAGGAAGGGTCTGTATACGAGTACGAGCTTCTCTTTCGGTACTGGGAGCAGAAGCTCGGCAGCCAATAGCCGCCAAATGATAATGTCTCGCACTACGTCTGCATGAGGGCGAATCTCCCTCCCGCTCGGGCCGGGCAGCAGAAACTAGCTACTACAGGCAGACACTGACCGCCAGACGGCTGGTGTCGTCCTATAGTGTGTGTGTCCGTACGTACATACAGTGGTATCCGTTTTAAGAGCTGTTGATGTGCAGCTTAGCGAACTAACCAACTCTTGCTAAACGATGAATGACAACCCTCGGCTGCTCCTACCCGCGCTTGTATTGGATGAGCTTCCGCGCTACAGCTGTGTGGCCCGTGGTACGGTATCGCGGTCTAACGTCCTGTTCTGCCCTCGCTGCATCCGTGTCTGTACTCTGTAGAGTCTGTACCGCTGTCGGTCCATTGCTGTCTGTACTTGCCACCGCTTCACGCCTCACCTGCTCGTCTCCTGGCGCCGCTGTCGCCTCCCATTTTTTCAGTTTCGGGCCAACAGTCGCCAGGTGCCGTTGCCGAAATCGGATGTCTCGATTGCTTCAGTTGAAAACTGCTCCGCCCTTACAGTTACTAAGCTATGAAGCTTTGCTGTGTTTTCTTTCTGCTTTGTAACCGAATTCATCTTGTTTCTGCTGGGTAGTGGCAGGGATATGGACAACGCCTAGAATTCTGTTGTAATATTCAGTCAGATAAGAGCACTGTTGCGTGTCCTGATTACGTCATCAATTTGAGAACCATTTAAGTTATCGAAGCATGGGTAAATTGTACTCCATGACAATGCACTTCCAACTGACACAATTCTTTTGTTTACCAATGCTTAGAATATTTATAATGATCTCAGCATTATAGACGCATTTGTTTGTATGCTTAATTTTGTGTGATGGGCCTAATATATGATTCACTTGGTTATTAGAACGGATTGCATGCTTGTGTTCTTTCCACATGTGAACGTCTAAAATATAAACACCAAATTTTACTCTATAAATTTCAGAGTGTGTGTCGGAATGAAGCCATAAGACCATTAATGCACATGAAAGGTGGTCTAGGAAAAGTTCATATAGATGAGCAAAATCTGACTCGCAGAAAACAAGCTCGGAGATGTCTTATTTTGTTCGTAAATCTGTAAAAATTAAATATCGCTCTCGAATGAGTAAATGTCTTCTTTTCAAGCGAAGTAATTTCAGTTATATTTAGGAATATGTATCTTTTTGAATCCGACGTTGAATAACTGATATTATCTTTGAGATCAAAGTGAATCATCTCGGATCCCTAAAGCGCTACTACATGTTATATTTATACTTTTATTGACTTGGTGGTGATTATAGAAGAAAGTGTATATTGTTGCTGCTGTTCGAACAGATGCCCACTGCATCCTGACAATGAAGATGGAGGTGATCGTGTTGTATCCTGCAGCTGGCTGACGCATCCTATACTCTAGCATGAGAGCAGCTGCCGCACTAGATCAGTACACTAGTGCTATAGGTCCCAGCACTGTGTTGTGAATGAGAGAAAAATGTATGCTCTATGACCTCTCATCGGTCGCTCTGTTTATATTTATCAATGGGAAAAAAGGTTGTGCTATGATGTTAATCTCCCGACGCCTGCCAGCGATGTGAGGCTTTTATTCGCAGCTCTGTTAACCGCAGCTTTCCGTTGTTGCAGTTTGTATTAGTTTGTTTATGTGAATGGGTTACGGTCCCAGACACCACCTTCCCACATTATCCGGTCTTGAGACCGGCTGCAGCAGTGCACCCATTTTTTGAGGGTGCCCCACGTACAGGTGCGGTTATTTGGGAATTATACGGCCCCAAAAGAGCATAGAACTGTGGTTGTTTTGGTCATTGACTGCTAACACCGCAAGCGTTCACTCACATGACATATTCTGGTGCCTTGCTGTTACACCTTGTGAGGACTCCACAGACGAGTCAGAGACACGTAGGATCGACACTTCACTGGAGTATATGTTCCTGTAGAAATAAAATTTGAAAAATTACTTTCGTAGCAAAGCGACTCAGCCTGGGCAAGAAAGGCTTAAATGGAAGCGTTATCAGTGGCCTCATTTAGTGACGTCAGCAGAACCCTGCATCAGACTATCCTTGGCTCATCAAGTATATAGCTAGTGTCGTTACGAAAGTGATTCCTGTTTTGACGATTCGGCGGAAGTCTTAGGTCATGAACACATTCTGATACCGAGCAAGAAGCGTGTCGAACCATAACCATAGCTTGGTATTCCCTGCCACAATATGTTTGGGCATCACGCACCCAAGGGTCCCAAGTGCCTTCTCCGCAGGAGATGTTGCAACTTGCCGCAGTTCCTGCTGACGAGGTTAGTTTTATAAAGTTAGGTAGGCTCTCAATACTTCCCCTTCTGTTTCGGGAGGTCTAGCTGCTGATCGAGGTGGCTGACCTATTCCCGCTAAACTTTTACTTTCTTGTATTTCGTTTCCTTCCCCTGTGCAGCGTAGCCGAGCGAAAGCGTTCAGCCGTGCCCGGGGGGGTTGGAGATGCTCAACTTGCGCCTTTTTCCTGTCAGTAGCGCACTGACCAATCTGAGACTTACCGGCAAAGAAGCCGAGACAAAAATCATTGACAATTTAAAACGCGCCCAAGTTGGCGCACGAGCCTGTGGTTAAACACAGGAATAGTTCGGCGCGATATAGGCAGTGAGCCACTGAAGCGCTAGTAAAAATTC
>LQNS02000224.1:5530-15933 GCA_001587735.2 Parhyale hawaiensis
CGGATCGCTTGTTCTGATGTTGATCTTACATGAGTTGTAATTTGATGAAAATCGCTTCTGTTAATCTCGAGCTATTAAGTGCCGAATTTGTTAAAGAAAGCAATGGGCGAAAATTCACTGAAGCTCCCTCTTAAGGGTTTCCTCATTAAACAATAGAGAAGTATGGGATTTATCTCTAAAACCTCAAAAAAAAGTGTCCACCAGTTACAATGTAGCTCAGAAATATAATGGGTTGCTCGCCCTGAGAAGGTTACCGTACGTAATGGAGCTGGTGTGTGGATTCCAGGGTTACGGCCGTTAAAAAGTACCGCGCACTTCGCTGCCTGTGATATTTCGTGCTGGACGCCGTGACTTATGCCGTTCGATGCGCAGTGATCTGCTGTCGACGTAGCCAAGGTGTTGCTGTTGCTCTTCTTTCTCACTTTTCCTTGTCTGTATTTGTTTCATATGGCAAAGGATAATTGTTCACCTCTTAGTAACCGTTAATTTTTTTTCTTCTGTACTGCATCACTTATAAAGTCATAGAACGAAACGATGTGGGTGCAATTCTGAGGTAAAAATCCACATAAACTTATATGAAGCGGTACTCGAATATAACGAGAAATGAATATTTTGGTTACTATTATAGATTTTGTTGAGAGTTTTACAAAATGCATTTTGAATGACTTTAATTGGGAAATAGTTTTGCATGAAAAATTTTTCAAGTTCTTGAAGTTCAAAATTGAAATTGGCATATTCTGAACAAATTCTGAACACCCGAACGACCATGCAAGTAATTAGATTAGTTTTATAATAAGACGGAACAAAAGAATTATATCTTAAACCTAGGCCCGTGTATGTAGCCTTTTTATACATTGTAGTTTTTAAATGCCCATTCTTTTTACTCACTTTCACATCTAAGAAATTTATTTTATCATTTACTTCAGTTTCGCAAGTGAATTGAATCGTTGGATGCTTCGCGTTTAAATACTCTAGAAATTTTGGAATATGAGACGGATTGCTGAATATCATGAAAGTGTCATCTACGAAATGGCGATAGAATTTTGGTTTGAAAGCTGCAAGACAATTATCTAGCCAACTTTTTTCGTAAAAACAGAGGAATGCCTTTGCAAGAGTTGGTCCTAATAGATTATCCATGGCTATGCCGTCTATCTGTGTATATAATTTTCCAGCAAAAATGAACTGTACGTTCTTTACAGCGAATTGCAATAATTTGATAAACTGAAATTTTGAAAAAGCTTATACACAATTTTGGTCTCGGTACAATTGATCTGCAGTGATGTTGATTGTTTACAATCTTCGAGAGGAATATTAGTAAAGAGCGACTTTATATCGAAGCTAGCCATGGTGAAGCCATCGATTGTAGAGCTTCTCGTTGATGACATTTTCATTTTTGAGTTTTAGAAGGCACCTGTTGATTTTGTCCTCTTCTTTGATTGTAGTTTTAAACCAGTCTTCATTGATTCCGCCAAACTTTGATCCATTTGCTAAAATAGTACTGATTTTGGAAGCGTAGTCGGATTAATCAAGTAAAAATATTCCATTTCCCTTATCCGGTCGTAATATGACAATAGAATCGTCTTTACTTGGATCCTCTAGGGTTTTCATAAATTCTGTGTCAAGCTTGTATCGAAATGGATTGAAGCTGTAGTAGCTATTAAATGCGAAGTGCTTGAGGAGGTTGTCATCAACGAGGAGCTCTACAATAAACTGCATGTATCTGGATCAAAGCAAGGAATTCTCTACGGCCTGCCAAAAGTACACAAAGAAAATTGTCCAATAAGACCTATCTTGTCAGCAATTGGTACTCGTGGTTATGAAATAGCTAAATTATTGATCCCGCTCATCGCTCCAATCACCAGCAATGAATTTACTGTCAAGGCCTCTCTCTCATTCGTCACCGAAATTTCTTAGCTGGATTATTCCGATGGCTTCACCATGGCTAGCTTCGATATAAAGTCGCTCTTTACTAATATTCCTCTCGAAGAAACAATCAACATCACTGCAGATCAATTGTACCGAGACCAAAATTGTGTATCCGCTTTTTCAAAATTTCAGTTTATCATATTATTGCAATTCGCTGTAAAGAACGTACAGTTCATTTTTGCTGGAAAATTATATACACAGATAGACGTCATAGCCATGGATAATCTATTAGGACCAACTCTTGCAAAGGCATTCCTCTGTTTTCACGAAAAAAGTTGGCTAGATAATTGTCTTGCAGCTTTCAAACCAAAATTCTATCGCCGTTTCGTAAATGACACTTTCATGATATTCAGCAATCCGTCTCAAATTCCAAAATTTCTAGAGTATTTAAACGCGAAGCATCCAACGATTCAATTCACTTGCGAAACTGAAGTAAACGATAAAATAAATTTCTTAGATGTAAATGTGAGTAAAAAGAATGGGCATTTAAAAACTACAATGTATAAAAAAGCCACATTCACGGGCCTAGGTTTAAGATATAATTCTTTTGTTCCGTCTTATTTTAAAACAAATCTAATTACTTTGATGGTCGTTCGGGCGTTCAGAATTCGTTCAGAATATGCCAATTTCAATTTTGAACTTCAAGAACTTCAAAAATTTTTCATGCAAAACTATTTCCTAATTAAAGAGAAATGAATAACGCTGCGCCAGCCGGAGTTATCGTTGGAGGAATTTTTTCCCGCTCAGCGAGCAAGTCCTTCCGAGTTCAGAACACCCAGCGGCATCGATCATCTTAAGGCTTTCTCTTGTCAGAGTGCATCTCTTCATAAAAGCAGATTCCCCATACTTTAACCTGTAGGCTATAAGGTCCGGGTCCGTTAAAGTCGTCTCAAATAGTTTAATTCTTACCAAAAATCCAAGTGTTGGTGGGTTCTTGACGGGTTAAAGTTGTGTCAAAGTAAGAGCACAGAGACCTGATATGCCGTAGTATCTATAAGCACATAAAAATAAACTCTTCTTGGTAGAACTGCAGCGATAGGGACAAATTTACAAACGTTCCAACAACCCCTGTTATAAGGAGGTAGGTCGCTGCAGCGCGCTGTGCAGGAAATGCTTGCTGGGAGCGCCGTGTGTCGACCGCAGTCTCAGGTCACTTCTGCGGCTTCGGTCTTTGCTTCTTCTTTAGATCCGATCTTTCTTCTTGTTTTCCTATGTTCAGCGTTGCCCTACTTCTTTTGTGCCTATTCCGGATGTGCGATCGACATCAGGACTGTATGAAGTGAGGGATTATTCACGTGAGTTAGCTACGTGTGGTACCATTAGCTTTTGATCGTGTTGCTTCGAATATATGTATTACACTGATCTAAAATTAACTTTGTTCTAGAGACAGTTGTAACAATTGCCGTAATGGAGTTTTCTTATACCATAGAAAATTTTGGAATTTATGGTACTTTAGCATTTTTTTTAGTTTAATTGTCGCACTATAACCGTTTTCATAGAATATTATTATCAATATATTCAGTTTTTGACAGCCAGTTTCTTATATATGTGGTTGCAGGTCTCTTGTTTTGTAAGTGCTATGTTGCTGTTGTTATTGTCTTTATGCGCTTGGAGAACCTTTTAGTTAATAAAACAAAACATAGGCGTGCCAACCCCCCCCATCCCTTTAGAACAAATTACTTAAAAACCAAGCGTTACTAATGTGATCGAGCTTGTCTTGCTTTACCAACAAATATTAAGTATATATTATAATAAACTGTTCTGACAATAGATGAAAATGCACTTTAGAACCTCACCTATACTTCATTTTTATTTGCACACACCTATATTCTCTGTAGTTACCTTACGAACGGTTTCTGCATCATCATGCTCGTATTCTTCAAGTGGGACGTCCCTTGCTCTATCTAATCTGTTACTAATTTGGGTCGAAGTTTTGTCTTTTAGTTGCCGCAAGTCTGTAATTCCACCTGAGGCACTTTCGTTTTTTTTTAAGGCCTGAAATCAAGTTACGCGTGCTGTAGTTAGTAGGAATAACTTTACCGTGCATAGCTTTGTTTGGTTTTCAGATACAAAATTATTCTGGTTCAGTTAGAGCAGCGCTGCGAAATTGCAAACCTTCGCTAAGCATCTCAGTGCTAGAAGATACAATTACTATACACACCCAAACGAACATACTGACCGACGGAGCTTTTCTAAAATTTATGTTCCTTGTGATATTCCTAACAGCTTCTGTAAATTTTAATGAAGATCTTTCCATAACTTTGTGGTGTATCTTGGTAACAGACAAACAGTTCCCGGCAAAAACTTAGCGTTGACGGAGGTACCTAATTACTTACTTCATTACTTTAACTAGACACTTGTCGAGCTCTGTGTAGTTGAATAGATAGTCCTGGGCTTGTGGTGTGATTGGCTATGCCAATTTGCTTTTTTTCTCCACCGCCCTGCTTCCCTCCCCCCCCCCTCTCTGTCTCACTTTCTGATTTATTAACATTTTAATAATGTAACTCGAGAATTGCTCCAGTTATATTGTACTATGCGAGTTCCACTTTCCCTGCGACGTGCATATGTATGAACGTTATATTTATTGCAGTAGCTTTGTGTGATGCCAGTCCCTGTGAGGGGCGTCTTGTGTTGAGGCCTGTGGTGTTGCTCTGCCATCTTCGCTATAGCTACGTAGTACATCATAGCGCCCGACCGGGTTCCTCGCTTTAGCTCTTAAGCTTGTGAATTTGTGTTGCTGTACTCGACTGTCCTCCTGCCTCCTAAGGTCTGGTGTGTCAGTGGCTGTGAGCGACCTATATCCTGCTAGTTTTCTGTCTTCTTACATTGTGGTGAGTCGCAAAAGAAACCCTTTGTACCAGCGTCTCCTTTTCTGGTCATGTTCTATAATATTAGCAGCTTATATATTTTATACATTTCCTATTCTCATTTCGGTAAAGTAGTTTGCACACTTTGTTTTTTATTTATTTTTTGCCTTTAGTATCCTGACGTCCTATGTGACTCTTGTTGCTGACACACTTGTGTCTCTGCTGAGCATCACTGCCGCAGGTCTCTTTTTGATGCGCGTGGGTGCGGCGGTAGACGAAGTGTCGTAACCACGATGGTATCCCATTTGTGCCGCAGGTACCCTGGACGCCACCATCCTAGAGATTGTCCCCAAGAACAGAGTCAACGAGAGCGTCAGGAGCGAGAACATTGCCAACACCAGCGACACGTGCCAGAGGTTTAAGGTTAGAATTCGGGTTTTGTATTTTATTTTATAATCCAACTCGATGATTTCCTTTGTTTTTTCTCTTATATTATAAATTCACTTCCGATTCGTACATAACTTGCCAGAAGAAGCAGTAAGACAAGGGAAGCACTGTACTGTACGATACTTGATCGCTAGGTAGTTTCTTAGGCTGGAATTATTTCATATTGAAAGCTCAGGCTTTAATGAAATGATACTGCTGCCGATATACCGTGATCATTTTTTACTCTGACACACGCGACATTGGATCTGACTCGCCATATCCTGTATTATCCTTTATCCCAAGTTCAGGATTATCTCTTCTACGTGTACTCCTAAATGCATTCACTCGTCGAATGCTCAGCTGCGTAGTACACTATAGATGTCTGACAAGGCGCCTATCCTTAGGAAAAATATTTTTTCATTTCTATTTTTTGTATCTTTGATCGTCCCCTTTAAATGTTGACTGTCTGTATTCGACAGTTCACCAAAGATTCGTGCTTGCCATAGTTTGCATGCCATTAACAAATTAGTGGCACCTAATAAATTGAATTGAGTCGTAGCTATACCTAATGCATTTCTATAACGATTGCTTGTCAGTAAAGGTACCTACATATCGCTACTCTCTATATACCGCCCGAGTTCCTCGTGTTGGATATTTCATACGATGCTATGTCTGTGAAATTGATGTTTAATGCCCACGGTAGAGGGTTAAGTATTAATTGAAAATTAAGGTTTTAAGCATGGTTTACTTATACTATAGCTACTCAGTATTTAGTTTTGCGGCATGTATTCTTAAATTAATTTGAATTGGATTGTTGATTAACAGTGAAGCAGTTAAACGATGCTATGATTACTGCTATGATGCTGTTTTTGGGTATGTTGCATGATGTAGCATCTTGTATTGATGGAGGAATTTTAAAGTATATATCTTCTTCGGCAAATAATTAAAAGAATATATATTTATACATTTCCAATACATGACTTGTGTTCTACAGTAATTCCTATAATTTAACGTACAAAATTTACAGTTTCAGTTAGATAGCAAAAGCTAACTTCTCCAAAATTATGCATAGCCTCTATTTTAGAATGACATATAATTCATTTTTAAATTCCGTACAACATGCGCAGTGGAGGCGACTGATTGCTGTCCCGTATAGTTACTTGCAGTGTGAAGATTTAAGTATTCAATGTGATTAATATCCGTCTAGAATTTCGTTCATGTAGGTATATCCCTACATGTTATAATATCATAACCAGAAGTGTACACTAGTGCTGTGTGCCGTGCCGGTTGCGGCAGCTGATACTTTTCGATACCATTCTTTACGTTCATTTTGTAGCAGGAGTTGATTGACGAATTTACTTTTACCTTTGTTCAGCATTGAGTGATTTCACGACTAACCATATGCCTGTACTTGTAAAGTAACCTACTACTGCAAGTTGACTGAGATGTCATCTTCGCGACTAAAGTTCACCTTACATGCATACAACTCGGTGACCTTTTACGAAGCTACTCGACAGTCGGACGTTACGAGACAGGGCAGAAATCCTACTGGCGATGCCGTTATTGGAGCTACGAAATAAATTCTGCTAATCTTCTACGTTTTGTATTCGAGTTCGGTGAAGGAGCCTGGCGGTATTGTAGCGACATGCACTGCAAAAGGGTGCCTTTTGTGCGATAGTTTTAGATCTATGTGACTAATAATGTGTTTTACATCCATGGGGCTGATAAATTTGTTCTACATCTATGTGAGTAATAAATTTTACTTGATGGTATTTTGTTATTCAATTGAAAAAAACCGCGGCTTGATTTCCCTGGTATCGAAGCCATTGTCAGGGTATCACTCACAGTAAACACGAGCCCTGCGCCAGCCGCTGGATGATGGTTTAGGGAGATCATGGAACTGTGTCCAACGATACTGTAGTTTCTGTACGCAGTGGGATCCTCCCAAGATGACCCTGGACCTTACAGCAGTACTTATACCTAACGCCGTAGCTTTAGGCTACACCGTAGTCAGTAGAACGTCATAGCTTTGGACTGCAACAGGCATGCTGGCACACCGTAAATTGGGTCTGCACTTGACTCGTTGAAATGCCCTAACTACAAACTTGTTGAACTACTCCAGTTTGGATTGCCTGAAGCACCATAACGTGTGGCTGATTTGAAAATGACAACATTGAGCTGATACGAACACCTTGACTTTGTACTGAATAGGACGCCGTAACTTTGGACTGCAGCGGACCTGTTGAACTCCGTAACTTTTTTTCGGATTGCTTCAGACTCCGAGGAATGACGTAACTTTTGGCTCTAACAGACTCGGAAGAACATCGTAGCTTTGGACTGCAACGAACTCGAGGGAACACGGTAACTTTGCAGTGCAATGGACGCAGACGAATACCGTGACTTGGACTGTGACAGACTCAGAGGAGCTACGTAACTTTGAATAGCAACGACTCACTTGAACACCGTTACTTTGAATGGCAACGGGACTCAAGGAACATCATTATTTCAAACTGCAGTAGCTCCATATGATATGAACTAGCTAGCATTGAACTCTATAAGAGCTCCCGCCAGACCTCGAACTGCTGTTACTAAAGGCAATGGAGAGAACCCTGAGATATGCTTACGACGGATTTCTTCTCTCTCTTATCTTGATTTGGAATGACGTTGTTCTGAATGCTCGATTGAAACTTTGAGTTCACACGGACACTGCAAGAATACGGACTCGACGACTTCCTGAATGCTGACGGCACCCAAGGCATCCGAACTGAAGCGTGTCATTGTTTTGTGCAGGCGCAGGAGTGGGTCTACAAGCAGCAGCTGGTGGTGAATATACTTCTCTGTTTGTACTGTTGTGTTCCTCCCTTGCTGAGGTGTACTGAGAGAAGTGTGTCCAGTGCATCTGTATAATTCCTCTTGCCTGAGACGAAAACCTTATGAGCACCATACGTTAAAAATTACACTTCGCTCCGAAGCCGTCCTGTATATGTGAATACATTTTTACTTACGACTCTCTGGTGTATCATGAAACGCCTGAGCTTGTTTGCGGCATAAGCACGCGCCAGTTGTCAGCTTTGGGGTCAGGCTTACACTTGCAGCCTCGTTGCAGTCTCATTGTACCGGCAGATATATTGCTCTCAGTAATATCCATATGTAACTGTGAAGCCTTCTGACAAGATTGGTGTGTCCTCTTTCCCTGAATATCCGTGCTTGGCGACCATTTTCTTGTAATGCTCTCTCTTAAAGTGATCTTAATAATAATGACTTTCTGTATTTGTGGGTCTTCTTACAGTCATCCTGAGAAATTGTCTTGGTGTTCCCCTTGTACAAACACGTGTTATCCTGCTCGTATCTTACTTCCTTTACTCTTCCCTCTGCTTCTGTCAACTTAAGAGAGGCTTTCGCACCCGTGACCCTACGCTTGTTATTTCTTTCCGCTGCGCAACTTCGTCTGAGCAACGGTGTGCACATCTGAAGACACGAGCATTGATTGCCTGTCAGTTGTACCACTTTGGAAATTTTCTTGAAATATCATGACTGATGTTTTGTACTTATTTGTGTTATGTGATCCAAGAGCGGGAAATTAATTTTTCTCACGTGCACGTGCTTGCAAAACGTTACGGTGGGTTTATCCTTTCAATTATATAATGTTCGTATTTAAATATGTGGCGAATTTTTTCTCTAATTACCTCCACCAAGGAGGTTATGTTTTTGTCGTGTTTGTGTCGGTATGTCTTTCACCGCCGAGATTACTGAAAAAGTTAAGAACTGATCTTTGCGAAATTTGCTGGGATTGTTAGACGTGTTAACTGTAACAGATGATTAACTTTTGCAGAAAATTCGTCTGTTTGTTTTTTTGCCTATTTCTTCATAGTACCATAACTCAAAAAGTTATGGACGGATATTCATGAAATTGGTATGAGTTGTTAGGTATATTACGAAGAGTAAATGACCAAATTTTTGTGATAATCTGTTTGTTTGTTCGTTTGTCGCTGTGTTTGATTTTATGCTTGTTAGCACTCAACTTATGGGTAAATCTTGATGAAATTTACAGGACTTGTTAGTAATGCTAAAAGCCATAAATGATTAAATTTTGGTGATGATCGGTTGGTTCGTTTGTCTGTCATATGTTTGTAAGTAACCTAACTCAAAGAGTTATGAACGGATCTTCAAGAAAATTACAGAATGTCTTAATACTATCGAAAGGCACAAGTGATTAGATTTTGGTGTTGATACAAAGCAAATCATGGTTTCAGAATCAATTTTCCATTTTTTGTTACAGTTACCGTAGCTTTGCTTGGCGGATGTATGCGTTCTCAGAGTGCTTTCTAGTTCCATATTGGGATCTGCAGGTGTGCAGTCGTGTGTCGAACTTAACTGGACCCTGGAGGCTGAATGCCGAATGAAAAATTCGTCTTGCAAACGAAGTCTACAAACTGCGTAATTCCGGTGTTGCTAGTCGTTATTGGTTCAATTAAGGGAAATGTTGTCAAGTAACCAGTCTCTAAGTTATAATTCTGTAATTTTATCAGTTTTAGTAACGATTTCTTAAAAACCGGGTTGTTCGTATAACGTGGTCATTCTAGCGTTCATTAATCTTTATTAGAAACAAAAAGCCAGGTTAAAGTGAAAACGATTTATCTAAGAGGCATGCCTGTTTACAAATGGAAGTTTTGAGCATAAAGATTTAGGGAGTCGGTGGATTTGAAGGGAGTCGGAGCCATAAGCCATTTGCTCCAAGAGTCTGAATTTAGAGCCAATTTCCGACTCCCGAGAACCACTTTGCTAGCCTCTAACCGTAGGACACGGCTCTATTCGGTTTTTGACATATAGCAACACTAATTGGACATACTGCCTCCGGTGTCGCGGATAATATCAGTTTGGAAAGATGCAGTATCCTCGAGTTCTGATGTCAACGTAGATCTATAATTTTTCACTTAAATCAAACTCAATGCAATTGCTGCTTTGTACGCTAACCGTAAACTTATGGGAAACTTCGAACTTAAGGATTTCCTTTCACTTTTATCGAAAAAGAAAGAAGGAAGAATACGAGATTGGATGCTTTTTAGAAGATACTAAGATTTTCAAAACTCAATACTGGGACAGTGTAGAATCTTAACTATAGATATCTACGTTACGGATGCGTAGCATAAGATTTGATATCAGGTTAAAGTAATATATGCTACTCTTGACTGATGAAGCTGATTACTTAACCCCCAGAATGAATCTTGTTCACTCGTGACTGAA
>LQNS02000224.1:17483-28917 GCA_001587735.2 Parhyale hawaiensis
TTCAAAGCACGAGAAACAACGCTCTTGGATCGGTTTACCTCTCTTGATATGGCCGAAAGAGTCATTCCTGAGGACCTGAGCTCAACAATTTCTTCCCGCAGCTCAGGAGTAACTTTCACGTGAGGGTCCCTTACCCTCGCCTAGAATTTACGTTTGGTCGATTTTCGCACTTTTTAGGCCGTACTGTCGGAAAACCCGAACTAATTTCGGCTTTAGTTGGATTAGAATCCTTCATAACTTCGGGTATGTTAGGGGAGGGCAGGTCTGGTTTTTCGAACCACCCCTTTTTTCAATTTCGGGTACGTAACTTTTTGGTTAATGGTAATTATTGGTTAGGTGCCATGTTTCTAGAACGGTGTAATCGTAAGAGTGGCAGTTCTAGAAGTCATAAACACGAAATTGAATGTTGCCAGATGACCGGGGTAAATATGAGAATGTTTTAGAGACGATCGTTCTCTTATTTTGCCCTGCTCAATTTTTGTTATTGTTTGTTAGATTGCTCTAATGTATTAAATATAGTTATGTTTGTCCTGATATTTTGTAGAAATATGTTAAATGCATTACTTAAGGCCCCATCAAACGATTCATTAACCTACTCTACATGGTTAAACTTTATTTTCAAATAATGAAAATCGTTCTCTTATTTTGCCCGCTAGTGTATATATTGCAGGTTTCACTAGTTTTTCCCAGGGAGAGGGCAAAGCTGCCCCCGCCGCAAGTGATGATGGTCTTACGCCACGAGGCGTTCTAGCTTAATTTTTATGATTGCGTAACCCTTAGTCCCAACCTCAAGTAAATTATTGATCCTCCTATTGGTGTGATGCTACGGTGTGCAGAATTTATACTCTTTTTATCTTACTGTGATAGAATCTCTGTACGGAGAAAATCACTCCCTGAGAAGGCCATGCATTACTGTTGCAGGATTCCCAAGTAATAAATTTTGCGTAAAAATTTTGCTCAATTTGCTCTTACTTTTTAGTATCCTCGTCCTACTTTCATGCAGGTGAGGGTTCATTTAATTGTATTGTTATTGTGATTGCCGAACTGGGTGGAACGCCTTTCAGTTTTGTTGTGCTGTTTGCTCAGGTGAACCTGCCCCGCCAGCAGCTGGCGGTGTACCGCGTGCCGCCCCACACCCGTCTGTCGGACGCCCTGCTGCTGGTGTGCGCCGACAGGGACTACGACAGCTGCAGCGTGCAGTTCAGAAAACCAGGTGTGTGGCTTGCGATAATATATACGCCTGCTGTGGTTGTTATTGCCTGGTGCTGGCTGTGGTGCTGTCGTAGTGGACGTTTGTGTTCGTCTCAGAATTGGTGTTGTTGAGTGTGCGTCGTGAAGAATTGTTTTGTGTAGAGAAGTAGTAGTTTCATTGTGTAGAAAGACTAGAATCCAGCTGTGGGGTGCAATAATGTTTGCACCAACCACTCGTATATTTCTTGTTATTCGGTAGCCTCTACCTGTAGTGCGCAGTAGACGCTTGTGTTATCTGAAGATTGTAGTTGCATACTGTACGTCGATACCGTAGGGGCTGATTGTGTATAGTATCGTAACTAAAATTTCCTGCCTAAGCGCAATAGTGCTGACTGTTTCGGTCACTGAAGTTGTAGTTCGTCTGTGCCGGTACGGCCGTTTAGGTGCGGTTATTACACCCCCAGCGGCTTGTTGCTGGGGTCTCGTTCCGCTACATTTTCATCAGTTCACTTGATTTCAAATGTGAAAAGCGAAAGCCCCATTTAGTGGCGTCTGTGTAACAGTCCCTACAACAATATCAATGGCGAGTCTCTAAAATATTCGATGTGCTGGCCATGTGCAAATTTCAGTCGCAGATCTAAAATCGGTTATCAGTAGGGATGTCGGTACCTTGAGTTCTTCAGTTCGCAGACGCCCGAAAATATATTTTTGGGCAGAACAGCGCTACTAGCGCTTTGTATCAACTTGCTAGCGTACAATAGTACCTACGTACATAATGTGTTAGCACGTCGTAGTCCCACAGTAAGCTTTTGTATGAACCTGCCGACATGCCATAGCACAGTTTTGGATAAATGTATCAAGTTACCCTGGGACGTTTTTATGTAAACGTCTCGAAGTGCCAGTGTACGTTTCTGTCTGAACCTGATATCGTGTCCGGCCATTGCATTTTTCTCGAATTAGTATTGTAGTTAACGTACTTTGCTACTTGACAACCAGCACATCATTGTGTTGCCGTAGGTTTGTTTTGTTTTAATCTGCGATCGCGTCATGCGCACTTGCTGTGCTTCCTCTTTTCGCCGGAAATTAATGGCTAGCTCTTGTATTTGCGTGTCTAGTGTCAATTGTTATACGTCTTTACTGGCTGTGCTTTCTTAGTTTCTGTTCTCATCCTCAGCGTTAGCCCCACTTCTGAAAGCGAAAGTTAGGAGCCCTCGACATAAATCAGGAGGAAGACTTTGGCTTATGAGGAAGGTTTTCTCGTATCGTTTTTGCTATTTTTACGGTACTCGTTATGGCGGACATCTTCCTACCATCAAGTGCCCTAAGTACCTCGGTAGATGACTGAAATATTTCATCTCTACTAGGCCTGTATTGCCTCAAGAGCTTTCTCTTTAAAACCTGCAGCCAATAACAGGAAAGACCGTCATTACGGTCGAGATTGGCCTGTAGCCGCTGTAGAACTTTCCGACATGTGGTCGTCGTCTTTACTGATTTGTTGAAGTCTTGATTTTATCAGCCCTGCGATAAGTCATTTTTCTTACTGATAGCGACAGCGTCGTGCCTCTTATGGGGCTGGTGCTAGCAGTGCCTCGGGTTGTGCTGCGGGCCGCGCTGTGCTTGGTGTTTCGCAGTCGTTGTTGGTACTCGTAGTGTATCGCTGATACGGTTGCGCGCGCGGGAGTGCCCGTAAAATTTGTTTACCTGGTAGTAATGAATTAAAAGACTGGAGGCTGCATGTAATGCTACTTATATCAACTACAAAATTTAAATCTCGTATTGAAGAGTTATGTGATATTTAGCTGAGAAACTTAATTTGGGTAAATTCATACGTTCGTATTCCCTTCACGCTTTTTACTAAACAGAGAAATGAAATTGTTTTCGGCAGCATACAGAAAAAAGGAAATTGTTTTGGCAGTAAGCATAGAAATAATTTTTTTTCACCAGTAAAGAGAGAAATTAAATTGTTTGAGGGAGTAAACAGAGAAATGAAATTTTCTTCAGTTAGCATAGTACTGAAATTGTTTTCGGCAATAAAAAGAGAAATGATATTTTCGGCAGTAAAGCGAGAGAAAACGTTTTTTCTGTAGTGAACACAGAAGTAGAGTTATATTCGGCTGTAAATAGAGAAATAAAATTATTTTTGGCCTTAAGCAGATCAGTGAAATATTCGGCAAGGAATGCTTTACCTCACTCATTGTATTTTCAAGTGTTTACATTTGAGTACCCAATTAACTTAATCCATTTTGCAATATGAGACAGCATTTCAAAGAACACTTAAATGCAAAAGAAAATATCTACGCAGCTAAATATAGCTACATCACTGTCATTCCTTTCATTCAGAACAAGTCCAGCTCTTTATCTTCAAGTCACGGAGATGTTCGTAATAAAAACTGCGCGTTATCGTGGTCAGTATTTTAATCGGGAGAAAACGCTGGCCGTCCGCAACTTTTATTAACACAAGTTCGTTTATAAGTTTGTTTTGAGTTTAACCTGAACTTGCTTATCTTTGTATAACATCATGCTTCGTATATACCTACTAGGCTACTATTGCTTTAAAATTGCGTTCGTGTGAGTATTTTGATGTCATTAGCTTTGCCCTAGTGGCAGGATACCGCTGCTTTAGCTCGTTTTCATCAAGTTTTATGTTTCTGAATTGAATTTGCTGAAAAAACCGCTGATATTTAAGTGTTTTGACTTTTCTGGAATATCTCGGCAGTGCGTGAGACCTCCAAGCTAGGTAAAGTCGTCTCGACCGTTCGCCCCAACTAGGAAATCCACATGCACTGGTTCGGGCTGCAGATATATCCCGTCCTGGGCCCAGAGGACTGTACGGCTGCAGTCGACCTTAGCTTGTTTAATTTATGTCATTTATTACGGAAAACTCGCTTGTCAACTCCACCTCCGCCAGTAGGATCGGTACCCTTCAATAGACTTTGAATGACAGAAATGCTGCAGAGCAATAAGAATTTCCTCCCTGGCTTGGGATAGAACGTTCAGCTTAGTGACAGCGAATGGGGCAACATCTCTAACCACTGAGCCCTCTTTGAATAGGGGACAGCAAATTTTTTGGATTGTCTGTGGCCTCTGACGCTCTTGCGCCGTTGCTTTTTTTCTACTTGTGTACACTACCGTTCTCTGCACATGTTTTGCTGACGCTCGTTCTTCCTATGTCACAAACATTCTATGCTTCTAGACTGTAATCCATGTACGAAAACTTCTGTGAATGAGTTTTGCGTTTGTCTCTAGTTTCTACGCATTCTGTGCATGCTTTTCTCTTTCAGCTGGCTGCACATCTATGCTGTCCCAAACTACCGGTACTCACTAATTCATTACAGTTCCAATGCTTCAATTACTTTTTATTCGATTGATTATACCGTAATTCCCCCCCCTCGGTAGTGAAAACATTCCCTGGTGTAAAAAACTCTGGTGGTTTACCGTGGTTTTATCCCAAAAAAGTATTTTTTTTTTGTTGAAATGTTTCCTTTCTTGTTATGTCGAAAGGCTCGTCCACTACATAGCCTACTCTGGGAGTCATGGCCCCGTTAGTTGCTATCCTTGCTTTAACTAAATTTCCGTCTTGATAATTTCGTGGCATTCTATGCTTCAAGCTATGGTCTATTAGACGGCCCGTGACCCGTTGGGTCGTTATTGCGATCGTCTTCGCTTTCGAAAAAAACAGGTGTTATTTAGCTGGTTATAGACCACCCGCTGTAAGCAAAGTCAATTTATATGTAACTTGTTTCAGTTGTATTGCCCATGGAACCGATAAATTGATCATGCCCGTTCTTGAGGCCCAGCTCAGTTTAGCGTCCGTATCACAGATGCAACCGAATTAAAGAGCTAATCCATGGAAAGAATACGGCTGTGCCCTAGTCCCTCGAATTTCTTCCCGTCTAAAAGCGAAGAAGCTGTGTCAGTCAAGACACAAATAAACGTGACACAAGTGAATAAACGAGCAAGGTTCACAGACTTTTAGTATAATACTACTACAACCCTTCAGGGGGCCCATAGGATGGGCCATAGGGTTAAGTTAGTTTGGGTTCGCTTATCCTATGCTATGGGGCCAGGCAACCCCAGGGGGCTCGTGTCATGTCGCCTCAGCCATTAGCTAGGCCTCCTGGACGTCTGTCTTTCGTGCCCAATTTGCTTCCTTCCCGATTTCATACTCCTACTTGCTCATGCTTTATTCTGTTCTTCCTCTTCTTACCCGATTTGCTGTTCCCATGCGCGGGGATCCTGTGTTGGAACACCTTCGTGCAGGGGTACCCCGTTTCTCTTGGCATACTATATGTCCCTTGCTCTTTCTTTTGTGATATCGTTCTGCTCGGGAACGGAGGCTTAAACTTCCTAACTATAAGTAACTAGTGTAATACTAGACGGCTCGTGACCCGTTGGGTCGTCATCACGATTGTCTTTGCTTCCGGAAAAAACAGGTGTTATTTAGCTGGTTATAGACCACACGCTATTCGTCCGTCCACACCTGCCCATACGGCTCACTATCAACAGCTTCTTTGCTTTTCTAACGAATATTCAGCACGCATTCTGTAAGTAAACTCAATTTATATGTTGCGTATTCCAGTTGTATTTTCCGTAACAACTTCGAAATTATCGTGCCCGTTCTTGCAACCGAGGGGCAGGTTCCACGTGCGTATCACAGAAACAATCGAATTAAAGAGCTAATCCATGGAAGGAATGCGGCTGTGCCCTAGTCCCTCGAATTTCTTCCCATCTAAAAGCGAAGAAGCTGTGTCAAACAAGACACAAATAAACTTGAAACAAATAAACAAGGTTCACAGACTTTTAGGATAATATAGATGGACACTTTTTTTCTCCTCCACGGTGTATGGTGTGTTCTGCATGGGTTCCCTTTTTTTCGAGCACAGTCTTGTGACTTGAGACTGTAGTAACTTGAGCTTGTGTACCTATTATCTAAATTACGCGGTCTTTCTTTATTTGATGGGACTTTGGAACAACACTTAGCATATGAAGTTAACCATGATGTTTTTCCTTTTTGTTAGAGAATTCCTATCTTGGAGCGCAATGTATTAGAAACTCATTAGGGATTTAAAGCATTGTATTTGAATTGAAGTTCATAGTTGACTGAAGTGTTTAATACAAGAAGATACCCATTCTCCTTTGGATTTCCTCGACTCCGTAAGTATTCGTGGAAGTTACAAACGCCTTTGTAACCTGCTCAGAATGATATTGCTTTTCAATTGTTACTTTGTGTGGGCAGTGACCTTAAATTATACTATTCCTATCTTTTGTCCATTTCTAGAACACTTATGTTAAGGAAAATGGGATTTTGGAATTTTTGATCTAATATCCGTGCAATATTTCCGTAGATACTGAAATTTTCTGTTTTATATACGTTTTACCTATATATATGTCTCATGACTCTAAGATTTTGCCAAATTGTTGTGCAACGAGTCACTGTGGATTAGAGCTGCTGCTTTCCATGCTGCATCTGACCGAAACATCAGAATTAAATCGCACAGAAATACATTAGTAACAGCGACTTCCATGAACTTGATAAGTTGAGACTTTGTAAACGTGAAGACGGAAGTTCGGTCAGTCTAGAGTTGATGATTCAGTTGCTTCTGTTACACACTGCCCGTATTTTTCTAACACTTCAGCGTGCAGTGAAGCAATGTGTCGGAGTAGCGAAGGTATTTCGTCTATAGCAGCAGCACCACCACAGGCAGGAATAACAAATTACTGTCGACACAGTTTCTTTCGCGTCGCTTTTGACGGTCGGGCGCACTAGTAATACTAAAATAAGAAAAGGTGGACACTGTACTCTCTGTAGGGCAGAGAACAGTTGTTGCTAACCACCACCCCGCATATCCACGGCTCAGTCGCGGTCTCAAGCACGTTGATAAGAATTATGAGTGATCCTCAAGTCCTGGGATGCCATGTAGCTGGACATAATATGTGATTACACGACTTCTTTGATCCCCTCGAAACGACTATAGTTATCTTAGTCTCAGTAATTTTATTCATTCATCTCCCATTGACCAAGATGCCGCGCTATACAGAAGTTTTCTAGAATCTTGCCAGGTCATCCTGGCATGTATTTCACTTATTGATCCCAATTGAAAAGAAGATACAAACCTGTGCAAGTTGATGCTAACGAAGATCCCTTTCACCATTGATTTATAATTTATGTCATTCATATGTCTTACCATCTACATTGAATAGATCTCTTAATATATATCACTAACCGTACAGTGACTATTTGAACATCGTACAGCACTGAGGTAAAAACTTTACCATAGTCCCGGAACTAACTGCCAGCTCCTTTATTTAAACGGTAGGCGTGGCATCTGCCATTGTGCTGCGGTAGCGGAGTGTTCTTCAATTTCAGAATAAATTGCACTCGCCGTCAGCCGTGGTCTGTAGTTTCTTTACGTACCTACCAACGCTAGACATAACAGACCCTATTTTCTCAACTTATTGACTCTTCAATTCCCATAGGGGACATACGATGGCCTGTTGGCCATAGGATTACGTTAGTTAGATTCGACCATCCTATGCCATGGGGAGCCGTACCCTAAGTCCAAAGGCCCTGTTGTTTACGTTATCATTACTTAGGCCTTTGAAACATCTTTCTTTGGCACCCGCTTTTCTTTCTTCCTTTGTTGTAATGCTACGGATTTATGGCCGTGTTCTGTTCTTCCTCTTCTTTCCTGACTTACATTTCACTCTGGTGTTGTTTCACTCTGAGTATACCCTCGTGTACGGGTTCCAAGCTTCTTTCAGCATACTACATGTCCCTTGCTCTCCTTCTTTGAAGTATCGACTGCACGTCCGACGAAGCTTAGCTACTTTTACACGATATCTCGTGTTATCGTGCGTCTATCACCGGATATTGGTGCCTTTAGTTCTTAATATGTAGGTTGTCTATGCATATTATATTTTCACTTATTCCCGTAAAGACCAAATAATGCGGTTTCCCGTGGAATAGCTTTGTTTCATTCAACGTTTATAGAGTACACTTGTCTCCCCAGTCAGAAAATATTGAGCAAACATTCACCTACGGGGAGGAGCGTCGATGATAATCGGCTGCTTGCTTAAGCTCTTCCGATTGGATTATAAGGTTGATTGAATAAAAAATAACAAGCTCCCACTGATGATCACAATATTATTATTATTGTTATAAATTACTAACTGGACCCGTGAAAAAATTCATGGTTTACTAACTTTATTTTAAGTGGTTGGAAACTTACTGGTACCAATATGCTTGTTATTGGATTTTAATGTAGTTCGTTGCACTTGTAATTATATCGTGTTTATTAGTGCAAATCGGTAGTTGCCCTCCCAGTAGGTAGTTGTCCTCTTGGGGGTAGTTGAAACTTCCCAGGGGTAGTTGTCCTTCCAAGGGGTAGTTGGAATAGTTGTCCCCCTCTTCAGGTATCTGGCATCTACGGGACCCGTGGATATTGTACGGTTGGTAAATGTTTTCACTGACCATAGTTTAACCTGAGGTAGTGCTTCTAACTTAACCCAACCAGTCTGAGCTGACGTCCGTCGCTTACTCCTGTCTTTCGATACGCAGTTCGTCTATCTTACATCGCGCCTAACCTTTCGTAGTATTTTTAATTCACCACTAAAACTAATCACGAATTCATTCTGTCAGCAAAGAATTCGCACTGGTGTCTTGATAAAGACAGAAACATGACGGTACTTCTTGCATTGTTCCCTACTGTATTTGCACACCTTTTCCAAGCTGTTTCATACAGTTTAGAGGTAATTTAGCCCTTTCTTATCTTACGCTTTTCAATTTTTTGTCGTCGTATTCGATGTTTCTCACCATTTCGGGACCCGTGGGGACTTATCAATAGCCCATCATTTTATTTTTGCTTTGCTTAATGCCATAGTTAGGTAATAAAAGAAAGTATATTCGGTTGATTTCTTCACTCGCAGCAGGGTAAACTTCTGTTCTTAAGCTGTCATTGTATTTGCTCAGACATCGCACTGTTCTGGCGGAATTCCCGCGGTAACTGCAAACAATGATACAGATTCTAACGCGCTGACACAGAACAGTTCAGGTGCATAAAAGTAACTATTAGATTAGATAGGCGCCAGTAGACGAACCAAAAACCTTGCCCTGCTGCATCCGATTGATGATATCCGCCGTATCATAGATACCTACGTTAGCTTCATAATGCTGCCTGATTCACATTATTTTGAAGATTTTACCGACTTTCTTCCAAGCTATTTGAGATGACAGCTGCTGAGCTTTAAAACTATTCGCTCCAATTTTCTTCTGTCTATTATTGAAGAGAGTAACACACGAACGAACGAAGGAACAACGCTATTAATATTATAGATTTTTTTTTAGTGCATATGCTTCCCGCCCATTTAAATGAAGTCTGAGGAACCTCAACTTCCGCTCTGCTCTGTACGCCTACATAGAAGATCTGATGAGGACAACTTTAAAACAAAAGTTTAAAGTAAAAATGAATTAATTATTTTTGAGGAAATAGTGCATGTATTTGATTCAATTGTATCGGCCTGCAACTAACTCACTTCTAACTTCATTGTATCTCCACCAGACAAGCCTGAGGAGGAGCTGGACCCCGACCTCACGCTGCACGACTACGGCCTCCACGAAGTGTCCCTGGTGCCCCTGAACTACGAGCGACCTCCTCCCCCGCTGTCCGTGAGCGACCTCCTCGCCATGAGCTCGCTAGCACAACAGCAGGAGGCGGCCGACCCGCGCTCCAAGCGCAAGAGCGTCTTCAAGTTCTTCTCCAGGAAATCCAAATCGGTGAGTGTACCAGTCTTGCTGCAGAGTATGAAACACGGTCCTTCATGACGCTCTCGTCGTACCATTGTGTGAACTGAAGCTCGTCTGAAACCGTGCGTGCCGCTGTGTTTTCATCTAGCGAGTTCTAATCGATAAGCGTAACGGTCGTAATGGGGGATATCTAACGTTTTCAATATGAAGTTTGTTGTAGCGCTAAGGTTATGTGAACTAGCCTGTTTCCAAACTGTGGGGGCCGAAATGTTACAACGTCTGCGAGTTTTTCTCGTAGGAAAAGTTAAAATCGGTGAGTGTAACAGTGTTGCTATGGGATATCCAACGGTGTAAGTATGTATGATGCGCTATGAAGTTTGGTGCCATGCTCTGCGTCGATGTTGAATACCTCAGTGAGTTGGTAACACTAACTGCTAATTTTCTACTTAAATGTGGGAAATGCCTTGCTAAAAGAAATCCAGCCTGCGTGAATACGGAGTTACATACCTAGCGAAGGTAAAGCGTAAAAGCCTGTTTTGAAAAGATGGACGTGGAAAGACTACAATTTCTACCATTTCTTCTCCATGAAATCCAAAGTTTTGAATTTTTTCTGAAAAATCTCGCTCCAGGAAAGCCAACCGTGCGAATATGAAGTTGCGATTGTAAATTTATAGCACCAGTTGGCGGTGCCGGGTTTCGATGTCGCTCATATCGAAAAATAGCTTCATCTGCCAGTGTATCTCTAGCAAATCCAAATTGGACCGTATATGTATCAATTTATTTATTTAACACTTATTTCTCTGCAGGCGGGAGATGTTCTTGGATTATTATATTACAGCTTATATTAAAAATTTTGTGTTATAGCTTACATTAAAAATTTCGTGTCGCAGGAATCATCCTACACAAAAAGTCAACTCTGTTCGTATAACATGCCTGTCGTGATATGGTTATTTAATCCGGCCTGTCTTAGAACGTGGCTTCGCAAGACTGTGAAGAAAAACTTTTTTCTCTAGGAAGTTTACTGTTCCTTATTGCAGAGGCTCTTTACTTGGATACGAATGCTTTTGTCATCATTGCATAGTCAAAAGCTCAAATTTTGCGCGGTGAAGTCGTAAATTTTCCATAATGCAGCGACCGTTTGTTATCTTTAATACTCGCGCAATAACAGAATAATTGGTTAGAGGTAAACAGCACATTACATTAATTATTGTGCGCATGTGTCCCGTCCCAGAAGCTTCGCTTCAATTGAATGCCGTATAGAATTTCCTTAGATATGTGGGCTGCCCGGTCACCTCAGAGGCAAGAAATAAGTCGTACGCATCAACTGTACGCACTGAAGGCAATCAGCAGGCTGCGGTGTACACCGGCTGCCTCTTCGCTTATCGCCTCTGCTGATAGGTCGGACCATATAACAGTTCCTACCAGTTTTTGCCCCATTTTCAGCGCTTTTCATATCGGTGCTCACTACTGACGTTTTATTACTTTTTCTTTTCTCGCTTC
>LQNS02000224.1:35853-55189 GCA_001587735.2 Parhyale hawaiensis
CAATTGTTACGGAGTGTACACGTTGTATTGTATGCAACTCTTTCTTTGCTTATCAAATTCATAGCGCATATGTATAGTACGCTTCTTGCTCGACTTCACTTCTGTAGACCAACTGTATAAGCGACGTCCAAGTTTCCTAGACATTTAACTTTATGGTAGCCACTTGACACGTTTTAACAGTTATATGATGGCTTAGTTTCCCGTCGCTGGCGTCAGGTTCGTCGGGAGCGGGTTCACTTCTCGACGATACAACGTATACCTTGCTAACTTTACGGAAATTAATTTCTGATTAGAGCGTTTAGAAGGTCAATTTTTTGACGTATTGCCGATGCTGAACCCTAAACTTTTCAAATTAAAACTTAGTATTTCGTAGGTATATCATTGCTTTAAACGTTCTTTTAAAAAGTCAGTAAGCAGTACAGAGTTAACAGGTTTCACGGCAAACAGAAGTATGTGACTGTCATCGAACAGCACGTTGAAACTTGGCAATTTAAAAGCAACGGGAAAAACTCGTAATTGAATCTTGATTAATGTAGGTAATAGAAAATTTTTGACCTCACACTGTGGCCAGCTTTGGGCTGAACTCATTCTGCAGTAAGAATACTATTGTTAGCTTCGTTCACAATACGAAGCCATGGTTTGAATTTTTCATAGTGTTTCGTGAAAGCTCCTTAAATAGTCAATGTGTACATAGGTTGAAGAAGAATGCAAAAAGCATTGACACGATAGTGTTTGCGTACGGTAGTTTTCAGGTGTACACTCTTTCAGTTGCCGGATATTTGTGCAGCCTGACTACGCTAGCCTAAGAAATTGTTCCTTGCTTATCTATGAATGAGCTTAGATAGAACTCATATTAGGCAGTAGACGGACAAACAAACGCATTCCCAGGCAAGAGCCAAGATCTGGGCTGCGGCCCTCCCCAAGCAATTGCCGTTTATGTCAAGATAAGAAAAAGTGAAATAACAGCACAAATGTGACCAATTGCAGCAGGTTGGTTTGGGTTCTGAGACGTTCAGTTTTATTGGACAATTGCAGATAATGACACAATGTTGCCTATAGAGCAGTTTGGCGTTACTATCTTTTAGCTGGTGGCGATAACTTGATGGCGGCTATTTTACAACTTCCGTTGACGGTGCATATATAATTTCACTTATTTAGTTTCAACTGGATGCTGTACTCAACACTTGGAAGCATAAAGCACCCCAAGGTTTCTTTAATTTATAGCCTGAAGGCTGAAATGGGCCGAAGTTTGTCACTGGCGAAGTAGTTGACAGTAAAATCTTGGAGAAATTTTAGAATATGCTCAAAGATATGCTCCAATTATTGAATTGTTTCCCAAATACATTTTCATGGCTGGGAATTTTTACTGTTCCATCGAAAATTATTTTTTATTAGTCGCATAAATTCAAAATAAGAGCAATTCTCAGTCTTATTACAAGCGCTCTAAGATTTTAATTCACGTTAACTGACGTCCGTCACAAAATCCTTCCCAATTTGGTGCTCGTGTTTAGTTCCATCAGACTATGGAACTAAACTGTCGAGACGCGCGTCACATGTGCGGGATGTTGCACTGTTCAGCTGCTCATGTCATGCTTCATTCTTTTCTCCACCGCTGTAGGGGATAGGCAAATTGGCTAATTAAACAGGGAAGGAAATTAGCTCGTTGCGCAAATTTTCTGTAGTTAGTTTGGAAAATGTATACTTTTTTGCCTGATAACTGACCTTTTACCTTATTATGGCTTCTCTCTGTTGCCACAAGGGAGTCTGACCACTCTCTTTATATCAAGCAGTTTATATACCCCATCAACGCATAAAGTAATCATCATTTCTCGTAGGTAATACTAGCATTAACAATCCCGTCCAGCAAAAATGGACAGTATAAGTAATCCCTTGACTTGTCATGTGGATCTCACGTCCACTTTGAAGTTGTGCTATTCATTCCTACGGAAGCTGAAATTTAATTCAGACTGTAAATAGTTACTTTTACTTGGCTGACGTTATAAGGCCCAGCGTCCTTCATAGAAGTGACATTCAACCGATGTTAAGCTCAGGAGAGACTAATAATCTAGCTGGACCAAATAGTGTTGAAACTGTATTGATCCTTGACCTATTTTACGTCTGTACTATTTGTATATATTGTTCTTATTTATCTCACTGCTTTACTCTTTCTTTTCGTTGCCACCGCAGGCGTCTCGTCCAAGCCAGCCTCCGCGCCTCATTCAGGTTTCTAATTTTTCTTTCTTTATGTTAGTGTTGCGTGTGATCGTTGGTTAGCACTGCCGTAATGTTGCTGAATCGTGGCCTACTGTTGTTTTGGAATGTTTTCATTTTGCTTAATTGTATTTTATTGAACGGATTAAACTTGGCATGTTAAACGCTTGCATATAACGGTAGCAGCATGTTAATGAATCTATGCTGTTGCTATGAGTTCTAATTCTCTGTAAATTGAGTGCAGTTTAAATCTTGCAATCATTGTTGGAGGTAATATTGAATTTTGTGTGGCTTAAGATTGTTGCGGTATATAAATCACTGTTAATCCTACTGTCTTGAACGTTAGTCTCTCTGCTAAGGGAAAGGTGGATTTTTCCGTGTGTGCTTTAGCTCCTTGTTCTGTCGTCAATTGTTGTGTTTAATTGGTAGTTGCTTGCTCTATTTTATTTTTCGTAATTTCTCTACGTAGCTACGTGTTTGTTCATGCTGGCCTCCCCATTCGCATATTAACGCGCTCATTGTCTCTCGTCAGACTATAATAAAGACAAGTATAAGGAGCCCATGCAGTTTACGATTAGAACGTCGATGGCACCAAACGAGCATTTCCAGCTCTTTCAAGTAGAAAACGTGTTTTTACAATTTGTAATGACCTCATAATATATATTGGGCCGACCTAGGTAAACAAAATTATAAACTATACTATACTTATCGAGATGACTCATCAAGACAATAAATTGCTAGTGAAATAATAAAGATGTAAATAATGTAAACTATTGATTGTGACCTTTGGTAATGGAGATGCAGGCAGCACGTATCGTTCACTACCGGTTTAATTTTGTATCTGTAGAAAAGAGGGAGGCTGTTGTAATAAATCAGTTGAGCAATGCTATCCATAACTAGAGCACTCTGAGAACGCATACCTCCGCCAAGCGAGGCAACAGTAACCAAAAATTCAAATTGGCTCTGAAACCATGATTTTCTTTGTATCAACTCCAAAATCTAATCTTTTGTGCCTTTTGATAGCTTAACACTTTTGATAGTATTAACAGTCGCTGCAATTGTCTTGATCCGATCATAACTTTTTTAGTTATACTGCATACAAACATGATGAACAAACATAATATGCCAAACCTACAAGCGAACCAACCGATCTGTACCAAAATTTAATCATTCATGTCTTTCAACATTACTAACAACTCTTGTAAATTTCATAAAGATCCATTCAGAACTTTTTGAGTTTTTGCGCTAACAAGCATTAAATAAAAAACAGCGACAAACACACGAACGAGAAGATCATCACAAGAATTCGGTCATTTACCGTTCGTCATTAACCTAACAACTCGTGTAAATGTCCTGAAAATCTGTCCATGACTTTATGAGTTACGTCATTGACAAAAGTGAGGCAGACAAACAAATGGATGAACGGATCTTCACTAAAGTTAATCATCTGTTCCTCCTAACATACTTAACAATCCCTGTGAATTTCTTCAAAATCCGTCTATAACTTTTTGAGGTATCTTGATGACAGACAGAATAACAGACAAACAAACCCGACGACAGCATAACCTCCTTGGCGGAAGTAATGACTGTTAGATAAAAATGTGTACATCAGGTAAAGTATCTAAAATACTACCAGTACCTTATGTGTTATGGGCCATCTTATTCTATGCCTTCTGAGGCGACTAAACACACTTCAAATATACTAATGATGAGGGCATGTTGAGCTGATAGTATGGTTTGCATGACACGGTAATGAATTACGCACGTCCGAGTATGTGGGTGTGACCTAGAGGAATTCTACATTCCTTGAGGTCACACCCACATACTCGGACGTGCGTAATTCATTACCATGTAATGCAAACCATACTATCAGCTCAACATGCCCTCATCATTGGTATATTTGAAGTGTGTTTAGTCGCCTCAGGAGGCATAGAATAGGATGGTCCATATGACTATATAGGGTTACGTTTGTAATGTTCCTCCATCCTATGTTATGGGGAGCAGCGCCCCTAGGGGGATTGTGTAGGCTACCTTAGCAATGAGCTCGTCCTTTGGGACGTGTATCTTTTGTGTCCACTGTGCTTCCTCGCACTTTCATGTTCCTACTGATATTTTATTCTGGCCTTCCTCTTCTTACCCGACTTACTATGCCCATGCGCGTTGATCCTGTGTGGGAACACCCTAGTGCGTGGGCTCCACATTTATCTTGGTATGCTATATGTCCCTTCCCTCTCTTAGCACAGCATAGTACTGACTTAAGGAGATTTAAACTATCGTATAAACTAATAATAATAATTAATGCATATAGTGACAACAACTGTAAATATATATTTTCCGTTAAGTTACCCCCTTAGTTGTCCATCTCTAAAATGAAAGTGTTTTAGTCAGTTGTTTTATTCAAGTAGTAAAAACTACGACGTCATATGTATGAACTGTTCTTAGTAGACGCACCTCTTACGAAAGAGATGTTTTATTTATTTCTTCAGTTGTATGTAATTATACTAATAAGCTTTTCTACAATGTATTCAACCGGTTTTTCCCCTCATGAGGATAGGATGTGCCATAGGAATCCGTGATGATTGAAAAAAAAAAAAAAATAGAAAACTAGAATTGGAGTGGTACCCTAGTGTTTATAAGCTGGAAGACTTTTTACCTGGGGATTCGATACTACGTGCTCCTAATTATGCAAAAAGTTGCGTACCCGATCCTATCTATCGCGTGTGATCAGTAACTACCTCCTGGTTACACAGTACCTGCATGTGTTGAGACATCCCACAGTGTAAACTAGAATGACAGCCATCTCTTCGATCAAATATAGGATATGTAACGCGAGGCATTTTGTGAGAAGCTTACAGTCCAATTAGACCACACAACGCGATATGTGTGTTGTGCATAGTAACGCTAAGGGCTTCTTAGTGACCCCTCCGACGGATGGAGGAGACTCGGGAGACGTAACAGTGTTGTGAATTTTTTATGTAGACTGGCATGAAGGGCACTACATTTGCTCTGAACAATTATTTGTGTGCTGCAATAGTTTTTTATTAAGCAGCCAAATTTGTGTACCGCTCGTGCTAAGCATTATTATTTACCTTTTGCTTCCCAGCTATTCTATGCGTACGACCTTTACCCTTTTTTTATTGTAATGTCTCTTCATTGCCTAATGATGTTTATTGTGCTACGCCTTGGTACTTTGTAACTTTAGTCATGGCATATGTACGGTATATATTAGTCAGACCGCTTTGTTTTTCTTACTTATTAGTTACTGAATGGTGTTATCCATATTGGCGTTCTCTATATGCACTCAAAATGACTGATCCACATGATACTCACCGCAACTACGTACGTGTTTGTGTAAGCCTCGTGCCTTTCTGTGCCCGTGTGCTGTTGCTTTACTTGGCGTAACCATATTTTCTATTATCAACTTTTGCCCAATTTACCCTGACCAGGTGCGTGTTTAATTGCAGCTTTACGTTTTAATGTAATCTCTCCGCACTGAGCACCTTATGCATAAGTCATAGAGTGTAGGGCGAGAGTGGCATTATTCGCATTTGACCAGCTTTCGTATGGCTAAATGTTGCGTTAGTCGCTTAACTTCCTTGCACTGTAGAGATTATTTTCTTCTGTCGCTGTTTTCGTTGGTTGCGTCTGTTGGACGACTTGTTAGTTCGGCCAGCAGGCTGTGCACGGATAATGAATGATCTGATGAACCTGTCCCACAGGAAAGGGGTGGCCGAACTCTATGTTTTATAAGGTGTACATTAATGAGAGGCATTGGTTGTATTCTTCTGCCTCTGCCCTCCAGGTCTCTAGGAGAGTTACACGTGCTGCGGTCGGCGCGCACTCCTTCACGTTGGTGCCGAACTAATTAGTTCGGTCGGTGCCTGGTGCCCTGGTCTGTTGGGGTTTGGAATTTATTGCCGGCATCGGCTTCGGTCGTGTTTGCCTGCAGGCGCTTAAGTCAGCTGTTTAGTTAATGGCTTTTCGTTGGGTTTCCTTTAGCAGCGCTTCGGGCTTCTCGGTGTTGCAAGGTGCTTCATTTGGGTTGCATTACTTGTCCATGGGAGCCCGAGCGTGTAGTTTTAATAATAATACAAGCAACGACTTTACGGTAGGGTTAGTCCACCCTCTTCACGATCCACAGTCTAACAGTAATCCCCACCCTAGCCACATGGCCATGCTGGATGTACGCCCAGCACCTCCGCTGCCTCCCCCCCCCCACTCACTTATCGTTGCCCTAGCGCTTATCTCAAGCGGCTTATCTGGGAAGAATGTGGCGGAGAGCTCGGCCTGCCGGCGGAACTGGTGCGATATGACCTCTCGACACACGACAGGTGCTTCGGTTTGTGGGAAATTCCGATGCCTTCTGTGTGCCCACTTCGGTCCCCATACTCATAGAGCGCTTCGGAAAAGTCCAGGCTTTTATACTATTAGAAATGATGGCAAACAGATCTTTATAACGTGAGCTTGCCATCTTTAAATGAATATTCATTGATTCCTGCAAGTTTTGAAAACAAAGTAATTATTCATTGGCTTTATTGAGCGCTGCTTGCGCCCGCTTAGTCGACAGCGATGCACGTTCATGAATAAAAAACCATTCCATGCCATTAACGTAATAGAAATTCCTCTGATAAGATTATAGTTGTTGTTCAGTGATAAAGACATGGAAGGTCTTGTGTGGACGCTGTGACCATTTCGGACCAATAATTACGATACACCCGTCCCAGCAGATTTCAGTTCCTGATGAGTGCCTGTTTAGGGACGGCAAAAGCATTTCTACTGTCATTATCAGCGATACTTACTACTGTAGCACCATCTTTTCATTCCTAGAATACGGTTCAAGCTGGACACAATTAGACGTGCAATACTTGGAATGATGCAGAAATCTCATGCGATCGGCTAACTAAGCCAGCATGTCTCTTATACCTGTTGTTTTAAACTTGAAGGCCCGAGATAAGCCGTTTATTGTGTCCTGAACCCGGCGGCGACATTGCCTCAGACACGCCACGCAATTAGATTCTGTAGCACCAAGGAAGACGGTTGGAAGATGGACAAGCTGCTGAAACGTAAGGCAATGCTGTTTCCTTCTATAGCCTCTGTAGTACTTACGGGAAATCAGTCCCGACATCATTAGAACGTCGCTTTCAGAACGATTCGACACCGCGTGTCGACACAAGTGGCTCCTCCTGACACATTAATGTTGGTAGCAACATGCAGCACAAACATGCCCTGGACTGATTGGGCGGTAGTGCGAGACTTTCCCTCCATGCTACAGGGGCTTTACATGTCTCAGAAGATTGAACTTCTCTTTCACAAGCACGTGCCAGGCACTGAGTGGTGCGGAGACCGTCTACTGTAGGTACCGTACTGGTCCGTCGTGGCCACTGTGTCAACACAAGCTCCACTCACCGCACTCTTTCTGCGTTGGAACAGCAAATAGAACCGCAATTTCGTGACATGTGACGTTGATGCGAACTGAGATTGCGCTCGCAAATCACGTTATTCTTTAAATAATTTATTACTAATGTTGGTGATAGTAAAGTCCTTAATAAATGAGCTCTTACGCCAGAACATTTAGCTGCTCTCACCTGTACCTGTTCATCGTCAGTTCTTCAGCACTGTTGTGGTCTGAGGTTGCTTTGTTCTACATTTAATTGCAATTCTTTCCTGACTTACTATTCCTGTGCCCGACGACCTTCTGTGCATGTGCTCTCTACTACCTATCCTGCCTCTCCTTTGTTGCTTCCTTCTGCGCATCACTGATGTTGGTGGCAGCGCTAAAATTTGAAATATACTGAAACTAGCTATATTTTATTTATCTGAACTTTCACTGTGTATGCGCAACAACGTGGGATGTGCTGTTTTTCTTCAACTTCACCACCCGTTTGTAAACGCTGTAAGCTGGAGCTAGTCAGTTCATGAAATGTCTTGCGAGGAAGTGTTCTTTCGGCCGTACCTACCGACGCAGCGTACCGCTGGTGTTTGTTGTTTAGGTTATCCATATTGGGCGACTACCTTGCCACGCCGTGCAGCCCAGTGCATTTATTTCCGTCTCTGGCTGCGTCTCACTGCCATGTAAATTTGCTGTCCTCAAAGCGTGCTCTGTGTTAGCTCCTGCTAAACATGTTGTTGCTTCCTGCCATTGTGTCGCATGGTACGCTGTTAGCGTGCCATGTCTCTCTTTGTGCTGCGCCCGATATCTTTCATGGCTTTTTGCTTGGGTGTCGCTCATTTTCTGTCTTCAGACACGCTTAGCCTTGTTCTATAAAGCAGGATAAATACGCATGTACAGCTTACCAGTTGGTCGATAATACCGCTCTGCTTATGAGAACAATGCACTTATGCCAAACGTTGCACTTTTTGTGCTACTATACCATTCAGCAGCCTTTTGTTGTAGCTAATCTCTTTCTCTGAGAGGTGGGCGCGGCCCTGTCACAGAGGTATTTTTATTTCTGTGTAACTTTCTCCGCCTTGCAGCACTATTTGGCAACTGCGCCAGAGACTCTTTGGTAATTTTCAGCCAAAGAAATGCAGCCATGGTGGGCGGCTTTCTTTCTTGAGCCAAAAGACTTATGAGTAATTACTATGAGGAACAATAGTAACTTACGTCCGCCCGTCCTTCACTAAACAAAAATTATATCATCAATATTATAAATACAAAAAAGGGCTGCTCGGCTACTGGCCGCAAAGCTTGAAAAAAAGGCTGCGGAGCGGGGATGCCAACAATAAAAAAATTTCTCCAACAAAGCCGTCCCGAGCTTTGTTATTTCTGCTGGAGTGCATCACACGTTTGCTCGGAGAAGAATTTCTAGTTTTTAGTGACCGTTATTTAGAAGGGACGTTTATTTTTTACCTTTGAATCTGATTATTCCATACGAGTAGTTTATCTGGCGTTGTTTTTTTAATGAAGTATGTTGACTTAAGTAAGGAGAAGGCGCTCAGAACTCATTCGTATAATAAGAGATTTTGGCGTGCATGTCTACCACGAGCTGCTCCAGTTTGCAACAGTAAGCGTCGGCGCACAGGTTGTGTACTTGTAGTAAACTTACAAAAAATTTAGTGACTCGACCTCCTCTGTCAAGAGGGCAATTGGGCTGATTGTGGCGTCGAAATCATTGCAGCTATAAATTAGTTTTTGTTGTATGGTGTGTTCTCTGATATAATACTGCCAATTTACTTGTACTTTACTAAGTTCAGTATGAGCATAATCGAATTTGGGCGTAGCTTGTTTTTAGAGGTAACTTCTGGCTTTGTGTCGCACAAGTTCTGACTTGTTTTGGTGACCACCAGAGCACGGGGGACAGCAGCCTGTCGTCAGGCAGCGCCGGGGAGCGCAGTGTCAGCCCCACCCGCTCGGACGAGTCAGGAGGCGCTGACGGCACCACCAGCACCTCCCCACCGCGGACCATCATGCGGACAGTGTCCGAACATCATCTCACGCAGGTGCGTGGCTCCTCCGAGGTATCCTTCACTGCCGCTTGTCGGGCTGAAATTTTAGGCAATGTCTACTCTAAGCAAGTGAGCATAAAGCTCCCTGCTCTGAGCTCCTTTTGTCTTCAATGTCTTGCATGTGAAATGGCTTAACAGCAGCTTAATGGAGTATACTTTCTAACAATGCGTCCTGAACTAATTCTAACATTTTCACTTGGATTGCTGAATATTTAATAAGCTTCAGCGCAGTGCAACGTTATACACCCTTCAAAGGCATAGGTTTGGCCATCGGATGAAGTTAGTGTGGTTCGCCAATCGTCTGTTATGGGGTCTCGCCCCCCAGAGAACCCCACGGGTTGCCTTAGCGAGGCATATGCAATATTCTTACTCTGCTCGCTATGCTTCTACCTTTGTCCCTTCGTCTGTTGAATTTAGCTGTTTTCCTTTTTGTCCGACTTCGTGCTCCCACGCGTCACGATTCTCTGTGCGTGGAATCCCCATTCTTCGAACTCTACGTGCTAGATGCCTTACCCATTTCATCTCTGGAAACAGTATCTGGAGAAGCTTCAATTAATGCATGTCATATAACGAATTTAATCAACGTTTGTCCAGGTATCAACGGGCCGCACTGGCGGGTCTCGGCCCATCTCCATGCTGGAGAGGGCGCCCCCGGACGACCACATGAGCTCAAGCACCACCCTTCGGTCCGCCCACAGCAACATGAGCAGCAGCCACATGAACATCAGCAGCGCTGCCAGTGATGACGGGAGCACCAGGCCGGCTAGCGCCGTCCCGCCCCTCAGGACCAAGAAGCGAAGGGCACCGCCTGCGCCTGCTGCTGTGCCCAAGCCTGTGGAGCAGTTGAAGGTACTATTGTCATTTGCTTAGCACGTAGGTCACCAGTTGTGGCCTAGTTACGGAAATACTGCTACCTGTACTAAGAGTTATGGTCAACTTGTGAAACAGGAACTTGATGCCAGGGCGGTTACTACGGTATGCGTTCGTTCAGTTCTTACTGAATTTTTGAATTTTTTTTTAAATCTACTCTAATAGCTGGGCAGAAATTCTAAACTATGTATTATTTTTGTACGTTGAGTGCAGTGGGATAGTAAATTACGGCATTAAAGGCAAAGTTTGTATATATCGAAGGGTTAGGGCCAGAAGTGGCTATGTCCATTTTTGGTGAAATCGGGTTCTCCTCGTCAAAAGGGTGACCGTGAGGCATATTTTTAGTGGCACGGGTGTCTATGCCATATCTCTTCATTAAGAAGATATTTGGCATGAAAATATATGGCATAGACAACCGTGACACTAAAAATATGCCTCACAGGCACCCACTTTGTGAATGGAACCCGATTTCACCA
Source organism: Parhyale hawaiensis (assembly GCA_001587735.2). NCBI lineage: Eukaryota > Metazoa > Arthropoda > Malacostraca > Amphipoda > Hyalidae > Parhyale > Parhyale hawaiensis. Next base: position 46,857 of record LQNS02000224.1, read on the forward strand.
GGAATGGACATAGCCACTTCTGGCTCTTAGCCCTCGATATATACAGCTTGCAACACTCAATGTTTCAGGCGCCCCAGCCGGAGCCCACCAAAGGCACGAGTCTGTCCCGTCGTAGCTCCGACTCTTCGGGTTACCACGAGCTCGCTGATCACCGCAGAGTCAGGTAATATTTCTATGTCTACTGCATTACAGTAAAGTATTGTGATTTCATACTACTTTTGGCCCCCGCGGTGCGTGCGTGCACTTTCTTTGTCTTTGGTAATAATTTTCTGTTTGATATAAATGTACCTAGCTATCATTTAACCCTTCACTACAGGAATCTTGCTTCTTCAATAGTAATAACACTATCAGGCTCGTATCATAGACTACCTGTTTGATAACTGTGCGGTAGAGAGGATTAAGTACACTTTTCAGTATTTGTCAATTCTCTTACAGTTTTCGTATTTAGAAAAAATTGAGTGTTTACGCGTACAAATCAAAAGTCGTCTTGTTTGAGAAGAGAAGTTGTGCCATGCTCTTCCGAGGGAGGGTGTAACTACTGTGAGAAAGATCGCCGGCGGTAGTGTTCCTCTGGACCCAATCGTGAAATCTTCCCTCTGCATTGCTCAAATGCATGGCGGTATAATGCAGGACTAGCTATAGCGTTCTTCCCCTTATCTTGTTTTTCATTCTAACCCAGTGGTTCTTAACCAAGATTTTATCCAACCTCTCAGGGGGCATCGCGGGTCAGTTTTAGACATCGGTGGAGGTCAAGACCCGCTAAATAGACTCTTCTAATAAAATATACACCCAGCTGTTGAGAAAGAAGGATCTGTATGATTTTTTTCCGAATGCGAAATTTTAGTAAAGGTACTTTTGGATCTTCCGAGTTGCAGTACCTTTTACTGTATTAAAAATCACTATATTTAACGCATTAAATTAGTGTCGGTTTTACTATCTGCTACGGCATTAGAAGCCGAATATTGATAGCAATAAATGTTTTGCATGAGTCAATGATTCGTTCGTTTTCTCACCTGCTCTTTCTGCTCATTTACACTCTCCCGTCTGTCTTTAAGTGTTGGTCAGCTGCTAATCAGTTTATTTTGCAGTCCTCCTGACTCTGAAGTGAGTGTTGGTGACCAGAGCCACCCTCCTCGCAGCTCCTCCACAGTTTCTTCGACAGCCAAACCCGTGGCACCTGCTATCGCGGCCCCCAGAAGCCGTCGTCGTGCTCCAGTTCCTCCCAAGGCTGGCGCAGACGCCGCTCGTCCCACCGCTATCCCCGAAGAATCGCCCGCCAGTGTCAAACAGAACGGATTCCATGTGTCCTCCACCCAAGCCATCGTTAACGGGGACCATCACGATCCCAGTGGCGATCGTGGACAGGTCCCTAATGGAGTAGAGGTGTCTTCTTCTGAAAACGAGCGGAGTGCCGAGAATTCCCCCAGACCTTCCGGCACCTCGCTTATTGTTAGTGATGATAATTCTAGTCAAAATAAAGTTGAAAGTGAAGCAATTGGTAGAAGCGATTCTCAGCAATCTAACCAAGATACGACGTCTTCACTCGATGACACTCAAGCAGTCGTTGCCGATACATCAACCGTTCCAAATGAAGAGCCGCTTGACTCTTCTCACTCGTCCTCTAAAACATCCCCCAATCCATCAGAACCCATTTCCCAGCCATCAGATATGACTGATAATCATACCCAGCCGCATACCCAACCAAATGCGGTTGAACCAGCGAAGCCAGAAGCAGCCAGTCACACTTTTAGCGAAGACCACAATAATACCGCACCATCCCAAGGCGCCTCATTGGTTGACGGTGGCTCTGGAGCACATGCAGCTGCTACACATCAACAAATAGATACCGCTTCTCCTGTAGTTACACAAGCCGGAGCTGTTGAGGCATCGACCCCACGGGTAGATGCATCTGAGTCTCCTTTATCGCAAGTAGAAGAAACATCTGTTCAACTATCTGCTTCATCAGCGCAACCAGTCGACCCCGGTGCAGCACCTCTAGAGCCAGTAGCACCAGCTGTATCAAGTACGCATCCTGTAGAATCCCCTGTAGAACCTGCAGCTCCCCGTAACGCTGTCCCCCCTCCTGCCGCCGCTGCTGCTGCCCCCACCACGTCAGGTAAGCTGCACAAGTCCCTCTATGCTTTCTTAGTCTCCGAATTCCGTGACGAGTGCGAGGTTGATGAATTCTTGCTCAATCNGCAGCTCCCCGTAACGCTGTCCCCCCTCCTGCCGCCGCTGCTGCTGCCCCCACCACGTCAGGTAAGCTGCACAAGTCCCTCTATGCTTTCTTAGTCTCCGAATTCCGTGACGAGTGCGAGGTTGATGAATTCTTGCTCAATCTGGAGCACATCATGGAAGATCGGTGCGAAATTATGGTGTAGTTAAGTGCTGACTGCCCTCGAACCTCAAGCACCGAAGTAGAATTTGGCTTCTCGCTTGCGAGATGATAAGATCATTCTGAAGTCAAAAGTTGATGCTTGACGCTATGCGAGTGTTTTACTTCGTATACTAGGTACTATAATAGAGACACCAGTTACAGACATCTTGATGAGGCTTCAGCACTAATTATAAAGACGAACCAAATGATCTTATTAGCATGCAGTTAATGCGCATCGAAGTGCTTGAACTCCACTTAATTGTCGAAGTTTTTTGTTTCTCGTGGACAGCGTATTGGACTGCATATTTTTACCTTTACTTGTGCTGTCTGATCTGTATTCTGCATCTCAATTACTTTTTAGTATTGATGGGCAAGTGTAAAATCAATTACAGTGTTCTGTTATTTTCAATGTATCACTTGATTTTCAAATTTTATTTTGGATTACATTGTAGTTTGAGTTTACGTAGACATTATTTAATGAATGCTATTACTATATTTTGTCTAGTAGTATCTGTTGTGTGTTGCATGCCCCCTTTTGAACACGTAATTATTTCACCACTCATTTCTTCATCATTTACTCATGTATTGTTATTATGTTTCGGAAGTAACTGCGCCTTTATTTAGCTGTTGTGTTGGCAAATTAATAAACTCCAAAGTGCCCTCGTGCCTGGCCTTATTGTTCCGTCTAGCGCAGACGTCGTCGCACTCAAGAATCAACACTGAACCCTTTACGCCCCCTTGCTCCTGTCGTGATTTTGCTCTTGAAACTGAAGACCTCATTGCAACATACGTGTACTGGACACTTCAGTCTGGCTCTAGATTGATAGCGCTGTAAGCTGAGAGTAAAATTAGACGAATATTGAAAGCTTTAATAAGCCGCTAAATTAAAAAAAAAATACGGCACGCTTTTATAGAGCATAATATGGTGGAAAAATAAGTTGTGTTGCCTTTGTTTGATAAGGCAAAGGTTTTTGAGAACAAATTCTTTATGTGACGATTTCATGAGATGTAAGCGCAATGATTTGACGCCGTCCACAGCTGACTAAAGTTCAGATTCTGAGCTGAACCTGCGCTTACTGCGGCACTCGTGTGCTGCAATTGGCTTATGCTTCCACCTGCCGCCATCGATTTTTAATTACAATATTTGTAAAGGTGAAAGAAAGTTCGAGAACAAAATACTTACCTAGTGCCTTACACCGTAATTTGTAAAAATACTTTTTTGGTCCATTGTTCACGATTCGTTCAGTTATTATTACTAGTTGTCAGCCTTCGTACGACAGGTGCAGGAAGTGGGCGTAGTGGTCCATTAGTTACAACAATAAGCAATTGCAGCTTTCCTTTAGCCGAGATTTCAATCCAGTGCTACTCGTTTTCCATTATTTCTCACACATGGATATTGAAAGTCAACGTATTATCGAATATCTCGTAATAACTTGAGTAGTTATAGTGAATTTGTACCACTTCTTGGGTGCTCACTTTCATGCAGTTTATAGTACAGACGCAGTTACTTCCGTGAAAATTTGATGACATTTCTTGCTCGAGTGCAATTTCTGTTTTCTTAATTAATTTCCATTGCATCTATTTTCTGGTTGAAGGGTCATGACGTCATTCAGACTTATATAAAAGAGAACAGGGACCGAGGGACGTGCTCGAGATCGTTATCGAGAGCCCAAGTGAAGACACGAACGACATGTAATGCATCCCCGGTACCGTCCAAAGACGAACATCCTATCTCTATAGTAGTAGCAGGTAAATTTAATCCCATTTCACTTACGGGTTTCGTAATTTCTTTTGCTGACCGGGGTTGCGGTGTTCCTGATTTTTGCTAGCTGGCTCCTGACTCTTAACGTTTAAATAATAATTGAACGACTGTTTTCGGTCCTTGTTGACCGATCAACGCAGCCCGTAGCTTTCGACAGAATGTCTCACTTATTTTCCTGTACATAATTGTAGACTCACACGACTGTCTGCTTCCTTTGATTTTCAAAACTTAACATAACCTTTGTACATGTTCAATCATCGTGCACAGCAGTTTCTGCGCAACTTATTAATATTTCACTCTCTGAACTTTCTACTCAGAATAATTCGCTTTACGGATAAAATATCTGGCAATAAATGGGATTTTTTCTAAAAACTGTAGAAATCCTGCTATTTCTGATAATTATCATTCCATGTTTTACGTGCATTAGTATTCAATTGGGATGTGTTTTTGGCCCGTCTGGCACTTTAGTGACAGAAGCTCGTTTGTTACTCAAACGTAGGCTAGCTAAAACTAAATTTCAATCAACGGACCTTGTTTGCGTTCCGTTGACCAGTGAGCAAATGGCCTGTTCAGTAGATCATTAAAATTACCAACAAATTATATTGTGTCTACAGAATCTTCCATTTACCGCAAATATTGGCTGGAAATCGAAACTTGCTTCTTCAATGTAAATTTATTGCTATAGCGTTGTAGTGATTCAATCCGCTATCTAGCTTTCCGAATGACATGTCTGAGGAAACAAAGGTTAGCTCATATCTAATTAAACAATTGTCATTCCATCTAAAATATTTTGCGACATTTTCTACTGACCTTAATTAAGTATTTACTTTAATTCGTTTCTTCTGATGTGAGCTTTTCTAACGTTCACCTTAAAATTAAAGCAATTGATGCATATATGGCGTAATGGTTGGAGTCAAATAATTTCTTCATTAGGGTTGTCTCCCTTGGCTAACGTTATTTACGTTATATCATTAAATCCAGTCTTCAGAACTGGAGCCGCTAACATATAGCTCTTTACTCCCATTGTCTGGTTTCACCTATTGCAAAGATTTCTCCTGTAAGAACGCTGTCTATCTTCTTGTTTGGTTCACTCGTGTAGCAATGTGCACCTATTCTTCCCTCACTGCGGCATGTTCGATTCGCCTACCCCAGCCGTGATAATCTTACACTATCAAGTTTAATTTGTCCGCGCCTTCATTTCTAAACTTTTTTTCACGCCCTTCATATCGCATTTGATGCGCTGATCGCAAGCTGAGTCCGATGAGCTTTCTACCATCGCCATGCCCATTGTGGCGAATCGAATGTTCAGGATTGCTATTGCGCAGATGTTAAAACCTTTTGACTTGGACTATTTTGATTACAGTGGGCAAATCTAGCACGCTTTTATCCTTTCTTGATGTGCGACATACATGCCTTCCTATTATAGTCGGTGGATGTCGATCATTCCGTGTCCTCTTACTGCAGGGTTTTGCATGTATACCTGCCTACGGAAACTATAGACTGCGTCTCCCCACCATCTGTTGTTGATTTCCTAAATGGCTTTTTATTCTAACCTCGACTCCCCATTCTTAATTTTAGCTTGGAGGAAGTTTTACTTCAGCAAATTTGCATTATTAAACTGCCTTGCGCATCTTCAGAGTAGCTATTCTTGTTATCGTAAAATGACTTTTCTTATTGTACATAGTAGTTCATTCCACCCAAACAATTAACAACCTGTCAACCTGCCCTGTGCATCTTGTCGAAAATGTGGTATGTATGTTTTGCCTACATTAACGTACTAACATCTGTTTGTTTGCAATGTCTCCCACCCCCATTCTTCAGGTGTAGCTAGTCCCACTGCTACATCGCCTCCCTCTGGCACTGCCGGAAACACCGCTAATCCTGTACCCCGCATGAGCTTGTCTGCCCGACACTTGCTTCTTAAACAGCAGCAGAATGAGCTTGCTTCCCAACATTTGCCAGCTGTTGCCGCTGGCTCGGACGACTCCGGAGTGTTACCTAGCAATGGTGTTTCTACCCGCGACAGTGAAACCGCGACTGGACTTCCCAATGGCCATCTACCCAATGACAAGAGTGGTGAGCTGTGTGACTTTCCCAACAATTCTCCACCCATTGCTCACTCGACTTTGCTTGATGATGACTCTTCTTTACTTTGTGCTAAAGCTTCAACTGAATATTCTTCTCAAGGTGATGGTGATTCAGTGGTCTCTAAATCTGGTGACGCGGACTGTCCTGATCTAATTACATTTTCCTCATCTGATTCTTCTAATTCTGCTAACGGCACATTACCTCCTGGCTTGCACTCAGCACCTGCTTCTATTGCTTATGATGTTAACCTAATTAGTTATCATGAACGTACTCTTGTGACTGATTATACGACGGGGGCAATTTCAAAACGTGCTGTTATCAATGAATCTGTTATTCCTGACGAAAGCAGTAGAATCGGCCGGCCACGCAGTTCAAGTAATGATTTTGTAGAATCTGCCGACCAAACTTCCCGTAATAGCACTGACGTCACTGATGACCGTTCTGTCGAATGTCGTGACAAAAAACTAGGTAGTGGAACGCCCAGCACAGGTAGACCAAACCTAAAACCGCAGCCGCTTCGCAGCACAATGGAATCACCTGTAAATTTGGAACGCAATTTGCCTGGAATTAACGGCACCAGCACGGGCCTTACTAACGACACCCTCGCACCAGCTAACTCTGCTATTACTGTTGCACCGATCCAAAAGTCTCCTGCTTATATCTCACCTGGAATTCCTTCTGAAAACCATATTGCTTTGAGCCACTCCTACCCTGACAACAGCCTACCCCTCGCTTTTCAGAAGAAAGAGGCAGGAGCCCCCGTAACTACTGGTTTGTCCTCACACAGGATGACCGAAACCGTAGCCGATGTGGATGTTTCAGCCGCTCTTCCTGTAGCTTCTTCCTTAAAATTATCCCCAACTGATCACAAGTCTACTACGAATGCAAATCACACTTCCGAAGCTGGTTTCAGCTGCTCATCGCCCCAAAGCAACCACCATGGATTTCTTGACACATCTTCTGCAACGCATGAACATTCTAACTGCCTGGAGCCAAGGCTTGCTGGGCCTTTACTTAGTAATTCTAAAAATTTAGATATTTCTAATCTCTCAATCAAAGAACACGACGTTACTAATAAATCTTCCCAAAAAGTTGCTACTACGGATATGCAAGACAGATGGTCAGAGTTTATTTCAAGTTGTATGGAGAAGACCTTTGAAGAGTTTCAGAAATCGGAGTCTGCAAAGAGTGAACGGCATAGTGAGAGCCTAATAACTGATGATCTAAGAGAGATAATAAAAGCTGCTTGCTACTCTCGATTTTCTGGGATAATGAATGTTTCTGAATCTGGCTCTGACGACGACTGCATTGGAAACACGCTTTCGTTTCCGATTTCTGTTGACAAGCCTCACCATTCTGTATTGTTTGACGAAAAGAACGTGAGTGAAATTGATGTGGACCTTTTATCTCTGTTGTCTGAAGAATGCGTAGACTCGTCTGATGAAGAAAAACAAAAATTAAATCTAACCTCAGACATGCCAACGACCTCATCACCCCTACCTGCTACACGTGACGTCCTCAAGTCAGTCAATGACTCGAACAACTCTACTTCCTTGCCGCATTCTTCGCAATCGGTTGTGCCTGAAAAGCAGTCGGTCGATCTTTGCCGGATGGAGTCTCCCCTTTCACTGGATCGTTCTGTGAGTGAAGATTTCTACAGCGTCCAAGGCAGTGTGTCCGAACCAACGTGGCAAACCCCAGGCGACCACGACACAACATTTGGGTCTCCGTTTTCTTCGCGAGCTTCCCTGTACTCGGATGAAGGTGTGCATGGTAGATATGTACTTGTAGAACAGGGGCTTCTAGACTTTATCATGTTAGCGGCTTTCGAGACGCTTAAGGGTACTGCAGTGACTCTTGCGGTAAATTGGAGGGCTACTATGACAAGTGCAGTAACGTCCATACATTTTTCTATGTATATTATACTAAAAGTCTGTGAACTGGTCTTGTTTGTGTCTTGTTTATTTGTGTCTTGTGTGTGTCTTGTTTGACACATCTTCTTCACTATTACACGAGAAGAAATTCGAGGTATGGCGGGGTTGGCAGTGGCATTCTTTCCATGGATTAACTCTTTAATTCGATTGTATCTGAGATACGGAAGTTGAG
>LQNS02000224.1:55640-72837 GCA_001587735.2 Parhyale hawaiensis
TAATAATTTGACTTTGCTTACAACCTGGGTGTTGAATATTCGTTAGAGAAGCAAAGAATCTGTTGATAGCGAACCGAACGGGCCGCTCCTTGACGGGCAGAAGAGGATGGCCGAATAGCGTGTGGTCTATGCCCAGCTTAATATCACCTACTTTTTTTGCGAAAGCGAAGACGATCGTAATGACGACCCAACGGGTCACGGGTCGCCTAGTAGCTATATAATTAAAGCTTTACTGTACTTTTCGTATACCATCTAATTTTGATATGATATGGCGAACCACTCACAAAGGTAGTAAAATTCCAGCTGGCTATTCAATTCTGCGGGTGTCATACTATCTCTAACCTACTGTTATCTCCAGAACCCCCCCCCNCCCACTTTGAGAGCAGCTAGTCAACGGAGACCGACTGCTAGGACTGATGATCGGTCAGTAGCGGTAATATGTGAGCTTAACCTTTTACTTCTGTTTCCGATACTTGGAGTTGGGTAAAACCTTGAGGCTGAAATATCTCCTTGAGATAAAATATTAATTTCGTTCATCTAAGAAACCTTGATACACACCGGGTTTACGGTCCTCTGTAGTTATTTTTCTTATCTGAATGTGTGCCTGCGTGCTCGAATTTTACCATGCTTGGCTAGACGTATTGATTTATGTGCTGCGTTTTCCTCAATAATGATCGTGGTTAGATTGTTGTTGACAAGGAAAATATTTATATTTGGGCATATTTTTACTAATGTCATTCACAGTAGCTGGGATATCTATTGATCGTTTCTGATACACTAGTGTAATACTTCATCTTCAACGGGGTTCTTCATAGAAGAGAGTGTCGCCTTGGGAGCGCATGCAGGCGGGTCTGCTTTCCTTCTCTTAAGGTTGGGGTGCATGGCGGGTCGAATTTTTTGAGGGTCGTCAACTGCTCAGTACTGCATGGTACTATGTTGTACAGGAAATCATATGCCGTAAAGTAACATTACTTCGACTAGCCGAATTTTATGGATTTGAACTTTAAATCATCTAGGTGTTAAAATACAAGTTATAGATTTCGAGTATTACCTGTATTAGAACTCTTATGTTTGTCAATTTTATGTAGTTTGAGTAAGTTTGGCTAGTCACGGTTACGCACGCTGGTCCGAGTACCGTTGCTTTACGGTATGTCTGGTAGCATTCTCTTGTAGGGGTTGTTTGTGCGTAGCAACTTTCATTGATGTATTCCCATAGGTATAAATATCGTAGGTTGGGTTCTTATTTCCTTCTCTATTAACATTTCTTATTTCATTCTTACAAATATAACTGTCTGGGACGTAAGGTATCTGTTTCTTTATATCCAGTCATTATTCTCGCTAATACTTTCTGTATAATCTATCAACTTATTATGTATGTATTGAAGCGAATATTCTTACCTTGTGCATTAGCTTGCGCTTGCGATATCCTTTTCTTGTCAATCATTAAGCAGGGAAAGTTTCAGCCGCGAAACGACTGAAAATTTCTGATTTAATTTTAATAAAGATTTATATAGTGCTTCTATAATTTCATAATATTAGTGCGATCGTAGCTTACTATCCTTTGATTTGAGATGCCTTATTTTACTTGTTGATTATTTGGTAGACGTATCATGTCAGTTTGTCAATATGTGTACAGTGTGTATAACACTAATATTTCTTCTTTAAGACTATAATTATCACGCTTCTTGCTGTTTGACAAAGGACAAGAACTTGATTTTATGCCGTGACGATTGGTGTTGGTAAATCTCTCTTCATTTGTTCGCTTTTAATAACTTCCGGTCTAACGAAGTCGTGTCCGGTTTAGGTTAGGTGGCTTTCAATAGGCGGACCAACATATCCATTTCCAGAGAGATACTGAGTCCAAGGCTCCGGTCTTTTTTTTTTGTGTTCTTGACGTTATTCCAAGATAGCAGGCATTTTTCGGACATCTAACTGAAAACAGCGGCCATTGATATGACTGTGGTGCCAGGCTGCTGCTCATAACTAAAGCTCAAGCGAGACTGGGGGAATCATGTTCTAAAAACCACTTGCAGCGATGAATTTCTCGCGCCTTTATATAGGTCTTTACACTAGAGTGTGTTAGGAAGAGTTTCCGCGAACTCGAACTCAGCTAAAAAGCTCGTACATTTGCATGTTGTCTTTCTGCATTCTCAGTAAATTATACAAACAGTTTCATGAACTCACCGAATCGTCGCCTTTAGTTAACAGCAAGGAACGTGGTACGCAGTAGGGGCTCAATTGCTCTGAAACCTTTGGTGTTTTAATGAATTTTTTATCCGACTATTCACGCATAGATCACGAAGTTCAAAGAAGATCATTGAGCCTGTCGTCGGAGAGTTCCGTGGAAGCATCTGAGGGCACTCCAGTTGATGCCCCGCCGACCCCTCCACACCCAAAAGAGGCGGGAGACGACGACTTCAGGATGCCTCCTCAACAGGATATCCTTTTACACCGTCACCACAGCGATTGTTCCAGTGTAACTACGGGTAATGAAGACTTCAAAAGTGAATCTAGCGACGAAAGAAACTCTCCTGCTACTAGCCAAACAAATGGCCTATCTGTTGAGAAAGAAAATGGATACGAGTCTGATGATAATAACTGCGAGGATGGCACAACTCGCAGTGGACCTGGTGAAGAAATACGAGGCAATGAGTCATTCGAGAGAGACTCGAAACAAGTTGACGAAATTTTTGCTTTCATTCACGACAGTCGCGAAGATGATTCGTTAGTGAAGAGCGACCAAGATACTACGTTGGATGTAAAGATACCTCGAGTGATCGCCGTATGCAGCAAGCCTGAAAATGGAACTGCATGCATTAATTATGATGATACAGCTGTAGATGCGGTCAATGGTCATGTAAGCGTGGTTAACCACAGAGACAACTCCGAAGATAAAAATTACGTTGAAGCAATAAATATATTGAACTCACAAGTATCCGACACACAGAAGAGTGACAGTACTGACACTCTCGGCGAAGAGAGAAGGAGCAATGAAAGAGATGCTTGTGTCGATNAAGCGTGGTTAACCACAGAGACCACTCCGAAGATAAAAATTACGTTGAAGCAATAAATATATTGAACTCACAAGTATCCGACACACAGAAGAGTGACAGTACTGACACTCTCGGCGAAGAGAGAAGGAGCAATGAAAGAGATGCTTGTCTCGATGATGTGAATCAACCAATATCAAATTATCCAAATGTCGTTGATAATACCCGAAAAGATGAAGTAGTTAACAATAAAATTGAGAGTGAAACCGTAAATGGTGAATTGGTCATTGCAGAACTGAAGACTTCGTTAGTTGACGGCCAGGATGTTAGTTCCAACAATGAATACTTGTTCCAGAGGAAGCCCTATCATGAAGTTTACTCTTCGTCACCCTCAGAAGTGCGCCGCAATGGTCCCTACAAAAGGGATTTATCGAACAGAGCAGATTCTACGTCAAGTTATGAAAGTTGTCAAATACTCGATGGAACACGCGAGTTTCGCTCTGGCTCCGAAACTAGCTACGAGAGCGCACCTCCTCCGCTACCTGATCTTCCTCCTCCTCCTCCTCCAGCTGCTAGAAGCGTGTCTTCTGAATCATCTGGGTCTCCTGCTGATGACACTCTAACAATTGAGCCTGACCTTATTTCCGATCGCTCTGATACGCCGTCACCTGCCAAACTTGACGNCTACCTGATCTTCCTCCTCCTCCTCCAGCTGCTAGAAGCGTGTCTTCTGAATCATCTGGGTCTCCTGCTGATGACACTCTAACAATTGAGCCTGACCTTATTTCCGATCGCTCTGATACGCCGTCACCTGCCAAACTTAACACGATTTCTGTTCCTGTTGTTCAGATATCATCCATGAAGGATCGGCAAGCACCTCAAGATATTGATATCTATATTGAATCTCGTCCCGCTGTTCATGATATCCCAAAACACATCCCTGTTGAAATTACCGGAGAATTACAGAAGCTACCAGCTGAAGATTCAGAAAAAAGTATGCTGGTGCATAACTGTGAAGTCCGAGAAGACCTTAGCGTTACACCACACCTGGCACCTACAGATGCTGTGGAGCTTTTGCAAGACGAAACAAATGGCAGTTCTATTCGTGAAGAGGAGGCTAATCATCAAAGTCAACATAATGTGAAACGTCAGTCGTCCGTCAGTTCTAATAGCAGTTCTGGTAGCCGTGAAGAGCGAAATGACGGTTCACTTACGAGAGAAATAGAGAGAAATGTCAGTTCTACTTCTGTAGTTCAACAAGAGTCTTCTCCAGAGCCTGAGAAGAGGTCCACCTTGTCAGAATTTGAAATTCCCCCTGTTAGTAATGCAGTAGATGTAGAAAAGACAGCCATTCCTGACCGCCCGGTTGTGCAAACTCCTACTGCTGGGGATTCGGATGCAGAGTGCGTTGCTAATGGTGCACCGAAGCAAGTGAAGGTTGATACTGATTCCTGTCCTCCACTGCAACGTCAGGTGTCTATGGATTCGGAAAGGGACCATGTCTCACCTGAACGGCGAGACTCGAGCACTTCTTTGCAACAAGAGACTGCGCAGAAAGCTCGACCCTCTGTCCCTCGAAACAAGCCTATGTTTTTCTCGATTTCAACTTACAAGTCAAGAGCTGAGGAAAAAAGCTATGATCAAAAGATAAGCCAAACTGGCTCTCTAGATGATCCCGTTGAAGAGAGTATCATTGCAAACGAGTCAAGCAAGTTACATAATAAAGCTAGCTCTAGTTCACAGGGGTCTCCGAAGCACGGCAATGTTTCCTCAGTCACAACTTCGCCAGATGTTGAAGCCAATTTCACTTCCTCACAGTGCACAAGTAATATGTCTTCTTCGACTGCGAATAGTTCAGACACCTCTTCTAGTCCTTTATCCAATGATGTGCCACCACCTACCTCCGGTTCGACTAATGAGTCTTCTCCGTCATCCGACGCCAACTCGAATTCTCATATTTTATCCCAAACGCAACCAAACAATATTAAGTCGTCTACCTCTGTCAATATTGAAACTGAAGCTGTCGGAAAGGCCCCACTTTTACAGGCGCCTAATGCCGGTGATTTATCTAGTCCTGCCAATAGTTCAGTCACTGTAACCACCGCTTCTAAAGCTGCTCCAACCACATCACGTACGTTTGTTGTTCCGACTGTTCAGCCTGTTAGAAAACTCGCCGAACCGAAACCTGCGCTTCCTGCCAAACCGTGGGTACCGACTGCAGCTTTTACCGCTCAGCCTTGGAGTTCGACGGCAAGATCTGTCCAAAAAGTCTCCGCTGCCAACGCTACGGCCCCTGCTCCACAGAAGTCCGTCATCAGTGAGGATCGTAAAGCTTCTGCCGACACATCGGAAGGTCCAGAAGCTGGCGGTGCCTCAGTGACGCGAGGGCTCAGCTTCAATGACCGCCGCGCTGTGTTTGCGAGCAGTGAAGATCAACAGCGAGGTGGCAGCTCGAAGCCCACGGAGTTCAAGAAACCTCAGAAAGTTTCCGTAAGTCGTTCCCTCTTTTGGAGGAAAAATCCTTAGGTTATTCGTGGTAGAATTCCTTTACGCTTGTTACCGAGTTTATCTATGTGATTACTTGGCTACATTAAGTTTTCTGGTAAAATAACCCTAATTACAATAGTTTTTCAGCTGATTAGAATAAACGCTTATTCTACGATGTGGTTGAGGAAGCCCTCATAAGGGGATACTAATCGAACAGCCGTATGTAGCTCTGAACTCACATGCTAGAGGCGCACCTCGTAGGAACCCTTTTGTTACCTTAGCCTTACCAAGTTTTTCGGTGTTCTGTCCTGCCGACTCTGCTTTCTCCAGTTATCACTCTTCTACTTATGATGTTTTGTTCTGCTCTTCCTCTTCTTTCCCGATTTGCTGAACCTCCGTGCGTTATTTCAGCGAGGAAACAGCTCCGTGCAGGGGTTCTACATTTCCATCGGCTTATTCCTTCTTTCTCTTAATGTGTCTAGGGAGGCTTAGTCACCCTACAAACAAAAAGCTGTAGTTCTTGCGGATGCCCACAGCTTACTACCTACTACAGGGACTGCTTCATCTGTAGTTCAGCTGCAGAGTATATAGCTACTGTGTGTTCAAGATTTGATGTGTTATTTATGCTAACGCCGCCTTGTCATGAACAGATGAAACGTTGTGCTTTTTGTTCTCCAACACACATTGTTGGGTATGGCGAATATGCCACTCGAGCTGGAAATCTGGGGGATAACGTAAGCCCAGAGGTCATCCGTAGAACGTAAAACTAAGGTTTTAGAGTATTTTAGGTTTAAAGTTTTTAGGTGCTGATACGTTTGAAACTGTGATTACAGTGGAATCCATTTAAGACGACAGCTTTCGGACTGTGCTTCTTATGAGGTTGAGTTCTTATGCGGAGTAGCTACTACATGTGGTTATCTATGGTCAAGGCGTACCATATTTTACGGCAAATACTGCAGATATAATCAAACTCATACAGCAGTAACAATTAAGAAACTACAATAAGTTTTGGAAATTAATTATTTGTACATCGGTTGAACGAAGATTAAAATCTGCTGTACCTTAAGTTGTGAATAAAACGGAAACAGTTGAAAACTGCCATATTTTAATGATCGGTTCATTCCTGACTACCCAAACTAACTCATTGAAATATCTTATAACTGCCCTAGCGCTTTCCAAGGATTCCTTTAAGTGAACTTCTCACGTATATAGATATTTAACTTATCTCTTTTGCAATACTTTCATGTTGAATATAGAAATGATACAAAACTCAGGAAACCGTGTCAGGTATAAGTGTAATCCTTTTATGAAGAGTTACTTTGGAGGAACACTGCTAGATTAAGACCAGCCCATGAAAGTATGAAAATTTCTATTATCACGGGCTGAAGTGAACTATTTTCTAATTGTTCCTGACAATATAAGTTTGTAGACTTAATATTATTAAGATACACTAAACTGGTGACGTGAGAACGAAAGAAACCCCATAAGGTTAACAAACCCCCACGCAACCAGCCCTGCAAGCGAAAGAGAAAAAAGAAAGAGAAGATAAGAAATCACCGCAGAACTTTGTTTAGAAATTGCTTAAAGCTGCCAATACTCTCACCTGCAAAGGCAGAGCCATGAAGACCATTCCAAACTTCTATTTATGATGACAAAAAGGAACGAGAATACTGGTTTGTACGGGATCGTATCAGTTCCAAGGCAAACTCATTAAGAGCACCAGTACGCCGAGTATACCTCACCCGAGCAAATGGCTCCGGAAGAAAAGATGCCTGTGGATGACTAGTGCCATTAAATATTTTATAGAGAAAGCAGACCACAACTCTGCAGCGATACGCTAGATAACAAGGCTTACTTAAATCGATGCAGGATTAGGCCGTAGGAAGTAGGTACAGCTTTAACAAATGCCACATAACATTGTCAAGCTATAACAGATAAGAAGGAAACCAGTTTAATATTGAACTAAAATTGGCTCACCGTAACCCTGACAGGCAGTTGCCGGAACTTGTTAACCTAGAACTAAACGGTGTTCATATCATTTGTTGGGTTCAGTTGAAAGATTCGCCATGTTAGATTGCACAGCGAGATAGTTGAGATCTTAAAAAAAAACTGGAAACAAGTCGTGACGTCGGTGAGATTGCTTCATATATGCTCCAACGAGTTACTACTCTACTTTTGATATTTGTATTATTTTAATTGATAAAATACGTTAAATATTGCATTTTATGCATGTCATCTAAAAAGTGAAGGGACTTAGGAATACAGTTGATTAGTGTTGGATCTCAACGAATTGCACTTCTTATGTGGAGTGTACTCTTCGGCGGCTGTGTTCGGAAGTGGAGTCTACTGTACTAAAATATAGGTCTTTTCACTTGGTTCCTTTCATTGTGCACCCTCCCCTACGGAGATGTTTTGGTGAATCCTATTCTTGTCAGAATATCTTGGGGTCTCACGCTACGAGGGTTCCTTTAGTGACGTCTCCGCAGGGGATGTTGCATCTGGCTGTAGTTCCTACTGAGACGGTTGGTAAGTTTAGGTAGATCATTTATACTTCCCCTTCTGCTCCGTGAGGTCTACCGCCGGTGGCGATTTGAGATCCACCCATGGGACTCCTACCTGCTCCCGTGTTGGGGACCACGGAAGAGACTCTCCGCACGAGTGTTTCGTTCTTCTGACTTCTCTTCTTTTCATAATTTTTGTCTCTTGGAGGTGCTTTCCGCCAAATTTTCTCTGGCAATGACCCAACTGAACTTCCGAATGGAAAACCGAAACAAACATTTATACTAATGCGACGTAATGAACTGAGTCTCACTGTCACATACGAGCGTGCGGTGGTACAACCAGGAACATAATGTGGTGCACGGCTTGATTCTCTTAAGACTGAAAGCTTTCCTTAGTATCTTTGGACAGTACGCGCAGTTTCGTGGGGATCCTTACATCAACATTGATATCATGTAGAACCATGACTATTGACCTCCTTTCATTTTGAGTCAGTTTTTTGTGTTAATTGGATTTCCCTCGGTGTTGTCAACAGGGCATATCAATGCGACAGTGGGAACAGCAGCAACTGCAGAACCGCAGCAAAAACCTAAAACAACAGCAAATCAAACGGTCTACCAGCCTCTCCAACTTGCATTCGGACTTCGCTGATGTCAAGAGAGCCCAGTCGTCTACGAATTTGAGTGAGTACCTGCCCTAAATTAATTGCTTAATACCGGCCGTTGTGCCCCATAAGATATGTCACTAATGCCAAATATCTCACTAATGGTGCACCTCCTATGGAAGATGTTTACTTGGAGCAGGAGGGTGTTAAGGGACAATAGGTATGAAGTCGTCGTAATTGCTTATTTTTTTAATGCAGTATCCATTGTTTAGGTTCATTATGTTTAGTTCCAAGCAACCGATATATTTATTCGTGATTTACCAGTCCTACTGTCGAACACCTAGAACTAAACGTCTTGAACCTGACGAGGACTTCCTGTAATACGGCCTCGATAACTCTTATTATGCAGGCCATCTTTTGGGTACGCTGCCCGGAGCAGGTTTGGTGTAATCAGTAGGATTTAGCACCAACCGCCCAGGTAGTTGAAAATCTGAACACGCGATGATGCAAATCCACTGCTGTTTGGTGCCTTTTATAATTATGTACAATTCAATATTTATGAGGAATTCTTAGTGCCTATTCCCAATTACAATCCACTGGCGTATCGAATGCTCTTGTTTCTCTTTTGAAAACTCAATAATTAATTTTATATTGTCATTATATATATTGAGTTTTCTCTTGCGTGCACCCTTAACGTTAACGGTTCTGTACAGAAATAAATTTGAAACTCTTGAGTTTTCTGTATTAAAAATTTGTACTCATGGAAAACGAAGTAAACATGTAATGGCATGTAGAATGCAGACAATAAATAACTCCGGTACTGTTCACAAAGAAATTAGAACAAATTTCTGCCTCAGGATGAAAATAGACATAATAGCCACAATCATAAGTTTTTTTTTTTTTTTGCTGTGACGAGTGCATTTATTTCAATTTCCTCGCATATCGGATCTTCATTTATTTGCTTTCGTTTGTCATTATATTTCTCAATATTTTTTTTTACAATGGACATTTTGGTTCTCCAAATCCTTACCCCTTAGGGATCCTGCCTAGGTATACTCACGATATAGCTACGTAAGTTATGCCTGGTATATGGAACCTTTGTTTGTAAGAGTGCACTTGGATCCGTGCTTTGTTTTATATTTACCGGTAACTTCACGGTATCGAGTGAGAAGTCATATCTACTGTGCGCTCTCAGTTCGGTTGGGCATCGCTGGCAAGGCGTAACGGTAAGTTTTAGTCTTCAATTTCCTGTATTAAATCACGACATTTATATATTATATTGAATTCTGTTAGTGTTACGAGACACTTGCTTGCGTAATGACGCAGTTCGAGCAGAGAACAATGTGTGTAGCCGATTGACGTTCATTTCCGTCAAATATGTAACAATATTGTCAATACTGTAGATTCTTAATGGAGTTATTCTTCAGTTGAATTGATTTAGTGATGTGATGCGATGCGATTTAGTGATGTGACTAAGTTCGCACTGCGATACGCCGAGTTAGTGATGAGCTTGGGCGCTTCTTTGTAACTATTGTAATATATTACCCGCAACTGGGGGTGAGCATTGCAACCAACTTTAGCGCTTCATTTGAATGTTTTAGGGTAACTCTGGGAGAGATTCACCTGCAGAAGAGACGGACAAGTTGCATCATTTTCAGATTTACTGATAAAAGTCAAAATTATGTTCATGCTCCCTGCCAGATGTCAAAGTTATGTTCAAACTTGTTGTTAGATGTCATAGGTGCGTTCAGACTTACTGATAGAAGCTAGAGGTATTATCAACTGTTAGTGGTGAAGGTGTTGGCCTGTCAATAGGATTTTTGTTGCTGCAGCGCGAGTTCTATTGTTGATACGCGAATCCCTTTTCTACTTTAATTCAATGCCCTGCAATTCCTTGAAATGTGCTAGTACTGCCAGTGCAGTGACCATTAACTGCAGTTACCTGCTGGGTAAGTGAGGGTACTGTGGCTACGGCTCCCTTTAGTTCTATTGTAGTTAAACCAGTATGACCAAAGGCATAATTATTACCGTACAGTGAGACAAGTAGGTTGAAACACTGCACTAGCTTGAGTTGAAAACTTTAGCACACTTTGTTGCTTCTATTCAAATCATCACAATGCATTCTGTGAGGCTGGAATAACGATGCATTTGATGGCATCTTGCTTGCTCTGCTATGCATTGGGAGAACCAATTAACATTGGCAATGAAAATTGACCCCTGATGCAGGGTGCATTGGATCTGCCATATTTCATTGGGTTAGGTTAGTTAACGTCTGCCCATCCTGTTATGGGGAGCAGCGACTCCACTGGGACCTTTTAGGTTAACTTAGCCATTAGCTAGGCTTTCGGAACGTGTCTTTTGTGCTGACTTGATCCGATTGTATAGTCTAAGAGATCTTGCTTTCTATGGTCTTCCTATTCTTTCCTGATTTGTGTTTCCCATGTACTTTGATCTTGCGTGTAAAGGTTCCACTTTTCTATCGTCATTCTACATGCCCCTTCTTTCTTCCCTTCTTTGGATCACAGTCTACACTGGGTAGGAAGGCTTGAACTAGGAATCCTTATATAATAAAACGCTTCGTGTATTTATTTTGTGTCCGTTTGAAGGAAATAGATAAGCGAAAAATAAACCACGTTGCAGATTTTTTCAATCGATGACCAGGTTGCAGAAGATGGCGACAGCTGATCAATATCCCTTTATCTAAAGACACTTCTTGCTTGAAACACTTCTTGAAAATCGGATCACTATGTATGTAGCTTCTGGAGTCCGATTTTATAACTTTTTTCTCTGAAGTCACGACATATTAATTCGGCAGATAGCCAGCGAAGTGCTCTGGAGTGGGTGATTTTTCACGGGAAGTAGACAACTATTTCTTCTAGCTTACTGTCTTTCAGTACTTTTTTCTACAGCAGTATTATTCCGTTCTAAGGGGGTCGCTGAAGCAGATCTTGCTATTCCATGTATTTCTGTCCATTACTATGTGCTCCTTCAGCTCCATACCACGCATATCATCCCTCACACTGTCGTTCTCTGAAGGTGCGCATTTGGTTTCATAGCCTAAATTTCAGCATTTCAGTGAAGCAGATATTTAAGTTCGCAAGACCGTATCTTGGCTACGAAGCGCTGGCATGCATACAAGCTTGCTGGAGTTGCATTCAAATTTATTGCAGTGTTTTACTCAATATTTATTTCTGCCTCTCACTGTTGAAGACGCCTAATCAAGAAGGAAGATAGGGAACGTATAAGTAGTACGAGACTACTACAGTCTCAAGATCGAAGACGTGCTACGAATGCATGGAGAGAGATGAATCTCGTCTATGCGATAGAGTCAGGAAAGACTTGAAGCAGAAAGGATACAGAAGTGAATGAGAGCTGCTGAAAAGCGTGAGCGGGAAAATGAGGAAACGACAAGTCAGAGAAAAAAAAAGCCCTAAGGTTGAAAGCACAACTAAGGATCAGTGAAGAAAATGAAACAATTCAGCGAAGAGAAGATTCCGCAACGGCCTATATTAATAAAAAAATATCTATTATTGAGTGAATTTTTTCACGCGCGGGTCCACTAGTATAATAATAATTTTGAAAAATGATGTTATTCCTTGTGTTTGCAGAAATGAAAGTTTTTTTTTTATCCTAGCCTATTTCTTTACGAGCCGTTCCAGACACCCAGCTGCATACCAGCAAAGCCTGCTAGATACATGAAAATTTTGCTCTTAGAGAATGTACTTGAATGTCTTGATGAGAATCTCTGAAGTTTTTCAGTGTATGGCGTAAAAACTTCTCTTCTTCTTACAATCCCAACTTTCTAAATGAAGATGGACATCTACTGAATTTTGTCAAACAGGAAATAAAAGTCGTGCATGATTTGCATGTAAACATTCGCTTCTTGTACTTGAGGTGCTTTATGTGAACATATTATTTCTTGTGAAAATGACTTCAAGAGTGAGACTTGACAGAGATATATGTAGGTCGGAAGTTCTTGAAGGAGGGAAGGTGTTCACCAAAATCGTCTGCCCGTGCACCTGCTTGATTGGCATTAAAACTCAGGTTGTATGATCGCAGCATTTCTTCTCGTTGCGCTGTTGGTGTTGTATGCTATTGGGAAATATGCCTACACGTTGTCGCATACCTTGAGCAATCAAATTCTGCCCAGATCTCTGGGGTCAATTACACCTGCAGCGACTGCGGAGGGGCAAGAAGACCAGCATCTATCTATACGTAACAACGGCTTTTATCGAGTTCTCCCACGCTTGACTCGCAGTCTTGTAGTGTCGGCGAAAATTCTTGAACCTTATAAAAAAATTCGAATGACAAGAATTCTTGAGACTTTATACAGTATATTTATACCGTGAACATTGTTAGAGCTTGTCAGCATGTGCAAGTTTCATCGAAAGGGGCTCCCATATTACAGATAATTTGTACTAGTGAATCGGCTTCCTGTTAATTCTAATAGATTCCAAGTTTATAGTGGCGTCGAAGCTTTTAGGGTAAAAAGAAGTCTTTCAAAGAGGAAGTGAAGCACAATTCGGACTACTATTCAGTGGCAAATAGTACTCACTGTATGACCCAAAGAGTTTAGGTTTAAGATCTGACGCCCGGTCAGAAGTTGCTGAAGCCTCATTAACTACACACTTTCTGTGTAGAATACCAGCTCTGTCTCCAATCATACGATGGAGCTACAGTTGCAGTAGGCAGCAATGACACTGGAATGTTCCAAATTCTCAGCTGAAAGCATGCGGGACGCACTCAGAAAACTCATTGAAAACAAAATCAAAGTAACTAAATATCGATGCATTATAATTCTTTTATGATGTACTTTTCCTGGACCGTAAATTCTTCGCGAAGTTTGGGGAGGTGTCAAGAATGTTTGTCGAAGCTGCGTTAATGCGCACTGTGCTTACAAGTGCGCGGTACTATGTACGCCGCAATCACGTAATTCGTGCACTAATTCCAGTGATAATTTATACGCTGCGTGTCAACGTGGTTTCTGTTCGATAAAATAGATATTCGTAAACAAAATTGCTTTGCAATGGGCCAATTTGGCAATGTCCGCAGACACTTCTGTTTTAGGTTAGCCTCGTCTCATTCGTTCTCTCTCTCTTCACTCATTTACACGATGTCTTTAGGGGCAGCGTCGATTGACCATCAGAAAATTTCTGAATTGGCATCGTTGAAAATGATCATTCAGTGACGCAGATAGCGCTATTCCTCAGATAAATGTTCCTTAATGCTGACGGTACAGAGGTAATTACGTCAAACGGTGGAATTACTAAGCTTTATACAAAGCAAAACAAGAACGTGTTGTGTGGGAGAAATTGCGTTATCTCACACGTTCTCTACGGCGGACATTTAGGGCTATAGAGTCGGTTATAACATGTGTACATTACTAAGCAAACGATGGTCACAAACTCAAGGCGACGTATGTGACTAAAAGACTGAAATTATTTATTTGTGACTTGAACTGCAAAATTGAGAGTGTACCTACTCGGAAAATTATTATTTCGTGGATTCAACTTATTTTTTGTAGTTATTGCAAATTGATAGTTATACAAATGAAGATGCATAATATCGAACCACATGTATAATGCATCAAGTTGTTCATACAGCACCGAGGTATCGGGTGGCAAATCCTGAGATAAGAAAACGCTACATAAATGTCAAAACAAAAGGTAAAGTTATGGTGAGGCCGCACAGCACGCTGCGTCGGAGGCGGTGCAGCTCTCATGCCAGCCGTAGCCACTGCTGCAGGGGACGGCCCACGCGCGGCACCGATGTGCCGTACTGGCAGCTAACGGCACATCCGCGGCACTGTGTGCTGTAGGTGTGAGGCGCCTCTGGCTGCCTGCACCTGCACTGCCGCAGGTATCACGCCCACGCTCAGTAGCTGCATCTCTATGTCGCATCATTGCATTGCGATGCGCTTATGCCTACCTCTCCCGTATGTTATCGTTGCTACTGCAACTTAATATTACCTTGTATCGTTTCAACTCAAATAGAACTCAAAGTGTAATTGTCAAGAACAAAGTGTCATCAAGACAGCCGGTACTCATGGAGTACCACAAGGGACCGTGCTTGGGCCTGTTCTCTTATCATGATCAGTGACATGGGGTACGGATGTAACTATGTAGTCCCTTCGCCATTTGCTGACGATAGGCGAATACTAGCTGCTGTGTAATCTTTGGAAGATGTGCTGTCTGTGCAGCGAGATTTGGAAAGTATCTGCCAATGGTCGGCAAAAAATAATATGACCTTTAATGAAACAAAATTCAAACTGCTAAGTTGCGTAAAAAATGAAACTCTTCGAATCCACACTATATACCACCAGCGATGGGCATGAACTTGAAAGAGACAGTTTTAAGAGATCTCGGAATGAGAATGCAAGACGATGCTACCTTCGAAGAACATATTGCCAGAGTTATCGCTGTGGGTAAAAGATGGAGTGGCTGAGTTTTACGAACTTTCTTGTCACGCGAAGTAGATGTAATGCTCACTCCTTAAGGAAACAATTCTTCCGAGAATGGAATACTGTTCCCCACTTTGGATGCCAAGTACAAGAAAAAAAGCTAAAACAACTTGAAGCTATCCAAAGATCGTTCACGGCCAGAATTCGAGGCATGCAGGAGTATAGTTACTACAAACGACTTCGCTGTCTCCACTTGTATTCAATACAACGAAGATTCGAGCGATTTACAATCATATATGTTTGGAAAATTGTAGAATATATCACTGTGAATGTGAATGAGCGAATTGTCGCGACACTCAGAAACAACTGGAAGGACTTGTGATATTCGCATCCAAGCAGAGATGGTGGAAAGGCTGTGGCTACAAAATATTCTAATAGCTTCGCTGCACGAGGAGCAAGATTGTTAAACAATATGCCTCGGCATATTCGAAGCGCCGCTGATATCAAATTTATAGAACTTAAAAAGTTGCTGGATTCTCATTTAAGAAGAAAGACCAGCGGTTAGCGGTTACGTGCACTATGGAGATAATTCGCTGCTGGCTCTCTCTTTGGTTGCTAACTGCGGTCCCACAGAAAACACCCAGCATCGTGACTCCACACACGTAGGGTTACGTGAGAAACGTCACCTGGACTTCTTCCGAAGATCCACAAGGTAGGTAGGTACTCACTTTCACCGACTACAAATGAATATACCATGAGATAATGGGAGAGAAGTTTATTGGCTATGTCTCCTTCCTTGCTAAAATGGTTTGAGTTTCCAAGGTAGAAACTCGGCAAAACAGCCCTCCAACCGTCACTTACCATGAGCCAATCTAATTCTTCAGCAGCACAGTTTTTAACAACAACAACAAAAATTTGTCATTTTTATAACGTCCGTTTGCTGTCTACATACAGTAGCATAATGCTGAGCAAACACTCGAGCAGTTCGTGTTTTAACTGCTTACATTCTAGGTATTGCCATCATTCATAAACGGAAGTATGGTATCTGCCACCTTCGCAGCTGCGATTAAAGGTAAAAATTATACTACGGGGACAATCCGAAAGGATTGATAAACATATATATCAGCACGCTGTCAATCTTAATCTAGTCACCAGTATACCATCCACTGACAGAAATCTTGATTAAAATTGACAACAGTGCCTTGTATAGCTGTATGGGGTGTGAAAAGTTAATTCCATGTTGTCAGTTTTTTCAAATCACATTCTACGTGCTCTAATGAGTGAAATATAAGTTTATTAATCAATCCGCTCGACGTACATTTCTGACTATTCGCTCGCCAGGTTCGCACATTAATGGCTAAAAGTCAACGCCCATTTGTTTTTCCGTCTTAAATTGATTTGTTGTATTATTTCTTTTTAATTTGGATAGTGCGGATGTTGCGGCTCGAAAATACTACAGAAAGACCTAGATTTCACGCCATTTATGTAACCGCCGTAACGGGACCAAGTCCTTTGACAAGTAACGCATTTCCACTAACATCACTGCTTGTCTGAGAACAGCATCACGTCACCTCCGTCTTATTTAGTAGGCATGAGGGACATTTTGCCTTCCATGTCTACGACCTTCCTTTTTCCTACTTCCGATACCGATCGTACTTCTGTTATTTATTCTTTCCTCACTGGCCGTTCCCGCGTGCGGTGGCCCTCAGGAAATTGCTGGGTTATTTCTTAACATACTCCCTGCCCCATATTCTATTTTGAACCACCATTGCCGTACCTAAAGTCGACCAAAGCAACGTATGGAGTGAAGAAGTTATTGTCGTGAGTGCAATTGTCCAATATGCAGTTGGCTCAATGCGCATTGCCTGGGTCTCAGGGCCCCACCATCGCTCCGAGTTCGTTTTGACACTTTGTAACGCTTGACAACGTCATCCTTTAGTTCCTATATTCAGTGGTACTCAGGTTAAACAATGACATAGTTGGTGCATGGCTCCATCTTGTTTGTCGTTTTGCTACTTGTACATGTTTCTCCTTTCTCATTGGAGACTCCGTGTTTTAGTGCTGTGAGAGCAGTCTAATGTAGAACTACGTCAATATGTCATGTTTTCTGACCATGTGGTTAGTGAACAGCGTCCTTGATTATGAACTATCGCATGCCGTGTTTGTTAGTCCAAACCAATGCTTAGGGAGTTTGGCTGCTAAAGAGTTAACTATGAC
>LQNS02000224.1:74897-87058 GCA_001587735.2 Parhyale hawaiensis
TGTAGCGCCGAGGACGACCCATGATCTTACGCGGAGCTCCAGCTCTTGGCAGGTTGGAGACCGCCCAAGTCACTTGATGCTTGCGGACTATTGCTCCAACCGTTGAAAAAGGAACATTGCCACGTTCTGCTTTACTCTATAAGTTAATCTCTCACTACGAAGTTGAATTATTCGTTTACGAGTAGCTTCAGTGATGTCTTCAACTTTGAGAATTGTAGTGAGAGTGTGCGCGACTTCAACGAGGTCTAGAGAGGTAATGATTGCGCCAGCTGTGGTTCGTTTACATTGCATTTGTTTCGAGACGTTTCGTGAACGTTCGAGAATAATTTCCAAACTAATTTATTCAAATTATACTATTAAATATCAAAGATTCAACATCATATTTATTTTGGTCAAATACTTTTGTCCCTCATTACTTTAACTTGTGTTAAATTATCTTGTTATAAGTGTAATTTGACTGTTCTGTTTAAATATCTATTATTATATATGTTATATAAACTTCCTGTATTAATTATCCAAAAGCAGACCCTGAATGTGTAAAAATACATAAAGAATAGAATTATGCAAATACTTATGTCTGTCTAGGCACTGTAACTAATCGTAAGTGGCATGGGTTATAGTTGAGAATTTGTAATCTGTGTTACTACCGTTTTGAAATTTGTACAGATTTTCCTGTACGACCCGTTACGGGCCGTTAGTGCGGTGCACAGGCGCCACTGTTGGTTTGTGTTGCAGCTCGAGAGCCAACGCCTCTGCTCGCGCGAGTATAACTACCTCGTATGGCTGCGAGTTTACATCTGCTCTACCAGTTCTCACTGCCGCAATTGTCTTGTTTTTTCGTCGAGCTGGTGGTGTGGTATCGTCGTATTCCTGTTTCGTGTCGCAGTTTTTTTACATTAAACATCTTCTGTGATAGTACATATTATACTCGTAGTAATGTGACGTTGCACGTATATGTTACTTCCTATATTCTACTTAGTGAAACTGCTTTGCGTCCTTTTTTTTTTGGCAAACCACAACTTCAGCTGCAGCTGTTTCCTTTATTATTGCCGTCATTTTGCTTTAAACATTTAGTTACCGGTATGCTTTAAAAGCGGGAAAATCGAAATCTTGACACAAAACTGTATTGAAAATATCATGGCATCTAATGAATTCCGACTGTTAGGATCTTCTCTGTTATGTACAATATCTGATATTTTCGTTACATAATACTTATTTCTTCAAGTGTAAAATTTCCATAGCTTCGTTTTACCGCCTTTTCTTGTAGACTTTTTTCATCTTTCAAATATCTTGATCTTCAGTTGGTTCTAAAATTTACACCAGTTTTAGATCCTTTTGTGCATTAGATCTGTTTTTCTTCATTTTTTGGTTCTACTGTTTTTACACTGTTCTCACCATACTTTTGACAAGCATTTAGATGATGATTTACTCTTTTCTTACTCTCGTATGTTCTTTCACAACTGATCTCTTTTTTTTTGCCTTATGTCTTACTCCCTTTGTGCTCTTTCTCATGCTTGTTTTTACATGTACTTTTTTTCGTTTCATCCGTAGGTTTTTAATGATTTTCTTCACCTCAGAGCTGGGGAACCTTTCGATACTTGATCTGCCATTTGGAATTGTTTAAGAAACTGCAAGTTATGTAATGGTATTAATTTATGAACTAATTACCTTTACTATATATATAGTATACATGTAACCGTATGCAAAGAAAAACATCTCGCTTGTTTCATAAGCGCAAGTTCACCCCAATAGGCTCTTCTCCGTACGGTACAGTTGCAAGCTCTGGCCATTCACCCTGTGCCGGTCATAAAGCCACAGTTATGTTTATTAGGCTTAGCTCTTCAGAATCTCCCGATTCACTGCACTCACGGTAATTTTTCAATCGAGGTATCGCTATTTACTGTACATATTTTATTGGTGGCTCCCGTTTTTCTCTTGAATTTTTATACTGAAAAAATGCTTCATCATGGTGCCAGAAGCCTTGTCATAATCAAATTGGTTATTACGGTAGCACGTTACGAACGGATGAATGATGACGGGGCGATAAATTTTCTTCCCTCAGTCAACGGCCTGAAGCTCCCGTTCCGTACACTGGAACCCGTCTACTTTTTTCATTTCCATAGTCTGGTATTCATTTGAATGTAGCTTTGCTGCTCGAAACTTGTTTTGATCGCGAAACAACGTTGTTACCGTCTCGTACGAATATCTCTCTTTATATAGGATTATTTTTGGAAATGCCTAGACTTAGTAGATGCAAAAGACTATCTCAACGAACGAATAGCATAGGTATTCCATTTCACCTCTGCAAGTATTGCATAGCCGACGTGTTGTACGTAATGCTTGCCTTATCATCTACTCTTCTCACCCTACGGTTATGAACTCGCTACGCTGCAGTTATTGTGTAGCTTTCATTTGGCGCAGTTTACGTCCTTGACGGATTTCACAAAGCGCTGCCTGTGTGTGTGCTGAGAAGATTGCATCGTTTAAAACTAATCATTGTGGAAGCACAATGTCTCGGATCGATATTTTACACGTCTAATACCACAGCGATATTTGTGACAAACGAGTTGGTGTGACTGAATTAGCGGGAACGGCACTAGTAACCCAACCCACTATAATAACTAGAGCACCCTGAGAGCGCATACCTCCGCCAAGCGAGGCAACGGTAACGAAAAATTCAATTTGGCTTTGAAACCATGTTTTTCTTTGTATCAACTCCAAACTTTAATCATTCGTGCCCTTTGATGGTATTAACAGTTTATTCAATTTTCGTGAAGATCCGTTCATAACGTTTTGAGTTATGCTGCTAACAAACATTATGACAAACATGAGTCAAACATAAAAACGAACAAACCGATCTGCACGAAATTTTAATCATGTCTCTTAACATTACTAACAACTCCCATAAATTTTATAAAGCTCCATTCATAATTTTTTGAGTTATTGTATTAACAAGCATAAACTTAAAAACAGTAACAAACGAACGAGCGAACAGATCACTCCAAAAATTTAGTCATTTACTCTTCATAATATACCTAACCACTCATGTAAATTTTATCAAAATCCGTCCATAACTTTTTGAGTTATGGTATTGAGAAAAATGCGGTAGACATACAAACAAGCGGATGGGCGGATCTTCACGAAAAGTTAATCATCTGTTCCTCCTAACATACCTAACAATCCCTGTAAATTTCATCATAATCCGTCCGTAACGTTTTGAGTTATCTTGGTGACAGACAAACAAATAGACCGACAAAGCCGACGAAAATATAACCTCCTTGGCGGAGGTAATAATAATAACAATTAGCGGGAAGAATGGGCCTAGAGTTACAGCAGGCGTTGAGTATTGGCACCTAAGAGTTCGCGAACGTTCTTGTGAGTAACGTTGGCACGCCTACACTCCGCTCATCTGGCATACCGAACGCTGATTCTTTCGTTTAACACTCACGCTTTTCGCATGACGCACAGCACGACGCGAGAACGCGTGGGTCGTCACCGCACTGCCCGCTGTATGTGCCAACGTTCGCGTGGACGAGTCCGACGTGGCTCTGCTCCAATCCAGTCCACTGCTGGACGTCGCCTTTGGTGGTGGAGACGCGCGGAGCGTCCAGCTCGCGGTTACACTGTGGTGCGGCTGCTGCGCTCCCGATCCTCGCTAGCGAGGCACGTTCCCTTCTCTGACGAACACAAAGTACGCGTCCTTCCTTTTCACGTAGCGGAGTTGAGTTTTTCAATGCCTTTGATTTTATTCAATGTTCAGTATCACGTTATGTTTCAAAGTAATTTAATTGTGTACTTTTATGTGTCGATGCGTGTTTGTGTAAGAGTGATTTTGTTAACAACAGGGGGATTAATTCCTTAAAGGCGTGTCTGTGGCCGCCGTGGCCAAATAATAAGCGTCAGAGTTAAGTTGCATGTTTGTGGTGTCGCATACTGAAACGAGTAACTTTTTAGTATTGGTGCATTTTCAGAAAGTTTTCAAAGGAGACCAAAAGTCAGGCATTACCCTCTTGTGGGAATAGGTCCTGTACTTCAGTATCTAATACAATCTAGGCTACGCTCTTCTCCAGTGGTTAACATATCATGATCAAGGCAAGGTGTGCTAATCGGTGTGAACGTCAAAATTATAGGATATGCAAGCATTAGATATGTCTCCGTTCGACTTGACTCCATTGGTGAGACTAATTATAGTTTTTGTGGTATCACAATAAAGTTGTAGTATCTTGACTCTGGTTAATAGTTTTACGCCATCGTATTTCCGAAACATGAACTTTCTGTGTATCAGGCTGAAAAAAAAGCGTGATCCTCGTATTTCTGATACTTAGTTGGTGCTCTGTTGACCACTTCTCTGGTTAAAGTTACGGACTGCTCTGATACGAGTAGAACCAGCAGCAGGATATGTCTACTAATAAATTTGAATTTTACAGCTGCAAGACACAATTGTGTTAGTTCTTGTGACATTATTTCGAGCATCCCTTCAGTGCTTCTCTTTTTAAATAATCTGCAGTGCTTAGTATATTACATTGCTTCAAGATTTTGTTATTTTGTCTGTAAGTTTGTTACGGAGTGCATCTCGTCCCAGTATCGTCGACGTCATACTTTGTTACTGCTGGTAAGTACTTTGCTTTATTATTACCTTCATTATTACAAAGCTTCCTGCACACAGTTGCACTTTTCATTAAAAGTATTGAATGGCAGCGCTCATTAAAATACTCTGCATTGAAATATTTGCTTATAGCCAGTTATAGAAAGTTAACAAGCATCTTCGGAAAGTGAAAACTTACCAATACAGTTGTATCAATTGTAAAACTGCTGTAATTGGAACGTAACATATATTTTCTTAATCCTTGTTAATGCGAGTCATTGCCACAACAATAGTATTAATTATCCCTTAACCGCTCTATAAACTCTATCGTCAACTCCCCACAAAAGCCTTGTTCTTGCGGAAAATTGGAGATTTTTCGATCTATTGCAACTATGAAGGAATGGTTTAGTTTATATAGCAAACTGCAAGAAAATTGTTAAAACTTGCTTATAATTGTAATTAAGTAAAAAGCTGAGATGCACAGAAAAAATTTCTCTATTCGTTGTCTATATCTATAAAAAAATCAGCAGTATGTGTACATGGGTTAAGCACTTCAAAACATGATAATGTCAATTCATATTTTCACTCCTTTTATCGCCTAGTAATATATATTTTAAGTTGCAACACACAGAGGGTGTACGCTCCTTATCACAAGTATGGTTGTTTACAGCTTTCTGGGGTAGACGTAGGTATAGCACTGGACAAAATTCGCTCAATCAAACTTTTTCCTTTACGTGTGTGCTACGTTAGCTGTGGCACGTTATGTTAGATGAGGTGCTTCACTGGTTCGTTAAATTAGATAAGAATAGTTAGGTTCGAGGATGTGCGGTATAGTTTAGAGGACAAGCATTACGCAAAATGAAGTTCGTTAAGCTCGATGTGAAGGATAGGTTGTGCATGTTTAAGAGACATCGAGCATTGGATGCTTGACTGGTGTTAGCTTAGAGTCTTAGACGATATATGTTAGGGTAGACGGACGTTGTTTAGTTCGTCAGGATTTTGTATATTAGGGTAAACGGACGTTGTTTAGTTCGTCAGGATATTGTAAGTTAGGGTAGACGGACGTTGTTTAGTTCGTCAGGATTAAGTGTCTGGCGCTAACTTAGACGGTGTGGGTTCATATAGGAAGGGAAGTTGGTAATAAAACTCTCATCGACTATTCGGCCGATACACTCTTCCGTGTCTGCTCCTGAAATATTTTGCAACTTCCAGCTTTTAGAAAATTCTAAATTCCAAGCCTTAGCCGACCAGGGCACAAAGCACCGACAGAATTGATTAGTTTGACATCTGACAGCCTCCAAAGTGAAAGAGTGCGCTCCGCACGCAGCACGAGTCTCTCTCTCCCAAAAACCTTGAGGGCGGGGAGAGAAGAATACAACCATGCCTCTCATTATTATACACCTTATAAAACATACATAGCTAGCTCTGCTACTCTTCTCCTGTGGGACAGATTCACTAGATCATTGTCGGCGCACAGCCAGCTGGCTGAACTAACAAGTCGGTCCAACAGACGCAAGTGAGTGTCAGCAGCTGAAGCCCAGACCGGTGAGCAATACTCCAACACAGGTAGCAAAAACGCATAAAAACATCTGCGGGCAACCTGACTATCACCAAACGCGGAATTCACCTTACGCAGGAGCCCAATCTTACTGGAAGCACGTGACACCAAACTCCTAATATGCGACTCAAAAGTAAGCTTCTCATCAAAGACAACACCAAAAATCTCCAAGAAGTTAGACTCCTGAAGTAAAGTGTCATCAATCTCCAGTTGGGGATGCAGCGGTTACAAGTGTCCGAGACCGACTGCCAATCATCGACTTGTCTTACTGGCATTCAGCTTCATACTCCAGGCCGATCACCATGCACTAATGCGTGACAAATCCCTATTTAGAGATTGAGCGACAGCATCACGCAGGCGAGGAGCAGGTATCAGTGCTATCAAAGTGGAATTGTCGGCATAGTTGATCAACGTGTTTTCAAGTGAAGAGAACATGTCACTAGTATAGAGAACGAATAACAGCGGGCCAAGCACAGTGCTCTGAGGGACGCCAGACACAATCCCGACTGAGGCGCTCAAAACGCCGTCAACAGACACTCTCTGCGTTCGCTCTGAAACAAAATCGTGAATGATTGATAAAACCCTACCACCCACACCAAAGGACTCCAGCTTGTATAATAAACCCCTGTGGTTAACCCTGTCAAACGCCGCACTAAAGTTCAACTGGACAGGACGTGCCTCCGACGTACAATCCAGCGCAGAATGTAAATGGTGTGACACTGACAAGAGAGCGACACAACAACCCATGCCAATTCTGTCGCAACCTGACCAGCAGGCAGCAACCCCGTAACCTCAAAAATCCGCCCAATGATACTAAACAGTTTGTTGGCTTGTCAGTCCGTCCTGACGTGGAACATTAAGTAGAAGAAATTCATTTTGCTGAACGGAATAGTTGGCAAAGCAACGTCCCCTTTCCGTTCAGCGAAATGAATTTCTTCTACTTAATGTTTCACGTCAGGACGGACTGACCAGCCAACAAACTGTTTAGTATCATTGGGCGGATTTCAAGTTATTCGCACTCGTTTCTCTTGGCACTCCCCTCACTTACGTCTCCTTCTGTATCATTGCGACGATGCTGAGTGTGTAATATATCGGCCGAACACACAAAATCTGCGCCTATTTACTGATGTATACTATAGGTTATTGTCACTTTGGTTGAACGCGGCATATTCTACAGGAGGTTTCTCTGCGGTATTCTTAATTTAACACAGAAACAACCCGTGCGGTCGTGACCCCTTGCCCGATATAGCAACTCTTTTGACGCGGTGTGCCAGAAAGGGAGAGAGCGAGAGCCATACACTCGACGCATGACGCCTGACCGTACAAAGAACTGCGCTATGACGGCACGTATCAAGTATACGTCACGGCACCGCAAGGTGAGAGATCCAACTTGACGCTCTCTTCTGAGCTTGAATTCCCGCGCATACGCACAAAGATCCTTTCCAGGGCGACCGCTGACCTTTCCTCTTGCTGAGAATTCTTCCGGGTTATGTTGCTTCACAGTGCCGTGATTGTAGACAGGTTAGAGAGCGGGGTAGAACGTGCTGCTGTATAGGTTAGCAACGCAAAATCACTATGTAATTGGTTGAATTGTGGTCGCCTTAATGGTATATCGTTAACTTTGTCATTCGCCCTGCGAATTAGACTGAGGACGGCGTCACCACCAGCTCTACTGACGCAATACACCGAAGCATCTTAATTCACCTCTCTTCGTCAGTAAATGGATTCTCATGTTTCAATGTTTCAATTTGGTATTGTGGCCAAGTAATTGACGTAGTGGTAGAATTCGATAATTTTGCATAACTTGCACTAACGAAATCTCTATTGATAGTAACATTTGAATTTGTTCTTAAAGATATCGTTATGGAAAAGTCCCCAGCCTTAGCCAGTTGATAACGATAACCAACAAACAAGAGGTTATCGCTTTAGGCATATCTGCCATTCTGGGAAACTGTCGAATGCCCTCCATTGACTAGCAACGCCTTTCGTCTTATAAGCGTTGCATAAAGCACTTTACTGTTGAGATCAAGCAGATTTCAAACAGTGCAATAGCTCTTTAAAATAAATGGTTACAGTTTTAACCAGATGTTTTCGCAGAAACCCACAGCTTGCAGCAAGTACAAACTCGCGCGTCAACTGTCTACCAGAAAGTTAGCCTCGAAGCAATTTTACGGACACACGGTCGAGACTGCGCACGGTCGCATTGCTACAGCATACTGTCATGGCAGTAAGCGCCGCTGAACGTCTAAATTTGTGTGTACCTCATAATTGTACGTCCAGGTTACATCACCATATTAAAAAATGGCCGTTTGTGATTTGTCAATTGATGGTAATTGATTGTTGTTTAATAAATGAAATTAGTGACCCACCAGCCTCTACAATACGTGGCGCTTAGGTTGAAGCGCGGTCCCGTGGGTCTCGTATACCTAATCTCAGATGTCGCTCACTCTGTTTACATATGTGAACTCGTCGCTGTAGCTGTGTTGTTTTTCGACCTGAGAAACACTCTCGCTCATACTGTCGACGCTCTGCCAAATACACTGTAAATCTGAGGAGACATTTTAGGTTTTGCATCCCAAGTTCTTGTTTTCTTGACAAAAAGCGTTCATACCTACGGCAATGCGACACACGTGCGCTTCACTTGTAGTACGCTGTTTCGTCACGTTCCACGTACTGACGTAGATGTCTAACTTTGTAATTGCTTACCATAGTTGCCCTGGTGTTTCAATTGGAACATTCTTACTAGTTATACCTAACGCACTCTCCCGCTAACGATACAAAGTTTCTCGGTGTCATCTCAAGGCACCGAGACATGCCATTCTAATTCTGTCAGCGGCCTGGGCATGTTTGATCACGCTCTCTTATTTTAAGCTCTGACGTCAGCTCTCTAAATAAACCGATTGTCGTGAGGGTGCCACCCCATGGATATCGTCCCCCCCCCCTGTCGCTTCTCTCTCCTAGTTCCGAATGCGTCGGTTTGGTTTAGTTTTCCCATAATAACCACCTGCAAGAATTTCTGTTTACAACGGCATAATATTTATTGAGAAAGTATTCGGACACTGAGAAGTGCTTACGTGGACCAAGAAATTCGTGTGGACGACCGAACCCTCTGTAAAGGGCGGGTCATAAAAGTAAGTCTTTTGGCATATGCATTGGATTTCGTCGCAGTTTTCTCTGTCCAGTAGTCTGACTTGCATTAGTCAATAGTCCCATGTACGTTTGTTTTCCGTGCCCCGTATCTTTAGCTATCCCTAATTGTTGCTATACTGGTTGGTCCCGACAATTCTATAGGTTCGTGAATGATCGGAGCGCTTCGCCAAATGTCCATTAATGATACTTCGTTTAATTTCAGGTATGATAATTTACCATCCTGCACATAAAAGCACTGGATCAGTCATACAACGTTTATTGTCTAACAGAAAACGTTATAGAAGGAGCGACAGAAAGTGAGAGGCGTGGGAATTACCCACAGTCGTTCCTTTGTTGGCTGCAAGTTTAGTATATATTAAAAGGTGTTATTGTGCTTGATACAATATTACGCTAAGATGTTATTCATCTATTGACTGGCATATGGAAAAAAAGTTCATGTATAGCTAAGGCTCCTGACACTTGTTCTGCCCACAAAGCAGCCATGTGTGGTATAACGCAATAACGACGACAAACATAAGTATGATATAACATCCGTTCTTTGCTCTTGGTGCGAATTCGCCGAAATCACTAGTCATGTATACAGCCAAGTGTGATATCAAGGGGAAGGTACCCGTACTTACCCATGCAGTGTGGACCATTAAAATTCAGGATGGGCGTTCACATTGCTTACAAAATAGCCCCGTATGCTGTTCCAGGCGTACACGAGCTGTACAGCATAGGCAAACAGCTGCATGTGTGTTGGTACGAGCATACAGCTGCAAGTGAATAGCAGTGACATCAGAACTGTGTAAACTCGTATCTTCTTTTTTTTTTTTTTTGCTGGGCCATCCTTTACGTGGATACTCCAAAAAGTTCTGCTACAAACCTTATGACTTGGAAATGGGTTTGTTTACGCTCACACCGGAACTGGATGGCAACAACTGGCCACATCGAGCGAGTATCTTAACACACCAGTTCGCTCATTCATACGCAAGTTGTCTATCCCGTTAAGACTACTTGCGTGTAGGATGTTACTAGAAGCACGGAAAGTCGCGATTTTGAAGTGAGAGCAAACGTAAAGATCGTGACAAATCATAAGAAGACGTAGCCTCATATTAATGCGCCAAAGAAGTTTATGGAGATGCTTCTCACAATAACACTTTGGAGATGAAAAAACGCATGTAGAAGAGAGGATGTCAAAGATAGCCCTCGGACGAGAAGGCCGTCAACCTCAACAAATGAAGAAACTGTGGCTGAGGTGTGGCCATAGTGGAAGCAAGCCGACGCAGTTCATTTGAAATGGCAGCAAATGAGGCTAGGATCTCACGCGATTCGACATTCTGCAGTTTGTATTAAACTCTTACACTCTGTCAGCTCTCTGCTGACTGGGAGCCCAGAGCGTTGCCTGCCAACCAGTTGATTCGACAAGCTGCGAGTGAGCCTCGTAGCAAAGATTGATGTTAGTGAGAGAAAAAAAAAATAGGACTATTCATAACCGGAAACGAGACCTGGATTTAACAGTATAGGATATCGAGAATTTAATTCAATCGGAACCGTGGCTTCTCAAAGGTTCTTCAGTATCACTCAAATTCAAGATGACCAGTTAGCTTAGCAAGTGATGACTTTTTTTTATCAAAGGATATAATTTGGATACATTTCCTCAAAAATTAATACTCTAGAATGAGAGCATACAATGAAATTGCTTCGAAGACGTCACAGACGTCTCTGGGGAAAACGACCTGGGAAGTTGCATCGCCGGATTCATTTTCATCAAGACCGCGCACCAGCTAATTCTATCAAAGTATGACGAGCTGTGCTGGGAGAATTTTGCGGGTAATATTGTCTCGCCCTCCGCACCGTCCTGATTTTACGATTCCCTACTTCTTTGTTCCAAAAACTGGAACTCCTGCAGGCAAAGAACACAATCTGAGGCAATTGATGAGGTAAAAGCGGCTACTCAATTGTGCACAAATCAAATCATTGACTTCCATAC
This sequence comes from Parhyale hawaiensis, assembly GCA_001587735.2. NCBI lineage: Eukaryota > Metazoa > Arthropoda > Malacostraca > Amphipoda > Hyalidae > Parhyale > Parhyale hawaiensis. Next base: position 86,163 of record LQNS02000224.1, read on the forward strand.
TTAGGATTTTAGTGATGTGACTACACCGCTGGCAGTAGTGCATTGACTTGTAGGGCTACTGCGTCGAGAAATAATATGCATGCTATTAGAATACAAAATAAAAGTATTAAAGTAGCAGAACTTTTTAGGTCTCCGTCGTGTTTGCATAATAGCTTTGTGTCTACTTGCATGAAAACGTCATTTCAAATTTAACATAGGTACTTGAATCGATGTTCTATTATTATATGTTATTTTATTCCTGTTTCTTACTGCTGCTCTGATTTCCTTTCACTTTTCTAAAGAACTGACTTGAAAATCTTGGTGAAATTAAGCGTCGAGTAACCCAGATCGATCGTCGCCATTCATGAATGTCTCGAAGACGAATAATGTCGTCAACAATAATTTGTGACTCATCGTGGAATTATATCCTGTCCAACTCACCTTGCGTCACTGTACACGTATTGTTGGTATATATTTTTGTCGCATGTGTAATTCGACCTAATAAAGCGACATCTCCTGGTTTTATACGGCCAAGAATTCCTTGAGTCACGCGCCGAAGCGCGTGGGCTGGTACCTTCGGGGAAAGCAAACTGCTCGTCGGTTGGAATCCATAGGGTATATGCTTACTTTAGCGTCTGCACATCTTGCCTTTTCGTCATATGTAAGGCGGAATGTGTATTAGGTAATGAAGCAGTAATAATAATCAGCCATCTTCATTATTTTATGTTACTCAAATATCCAAGGAGGGCACATAAGACTTGAGGTCTGAGGCTGTCTTTTGCCCCCTGTCATGGTTCCTGCAGGTTACATAGTTCCCAAGTCTTCATTAAGCCCTTGGTATACCTGTTTCCTCTATCGGATGATTCTGATATCAGTCAACCCTTTCATGTTCAAATGGATCCCAGAGGCCAAATTCT
>LQNS02000224.1:87586-100293 GCA_001587735.2 Parhyale hawaiensis
CTCCTCGGTCGTGCCACTCTCCTGATATGTGTGCCAAGAAACTGTCATGAATAACGGGAAAAAGCTGCGCAATTTATTTCGGATGAAGCTTTTACAGCCACCTTGGCCTTAATTACCGGATAGTATTTCCCCTCGTATTGTTGCTTTTTGCTTTCACTCGACAGACCTGCGTTATTTCATCATAATATTAATACGCTTGTACAGTACCGTCCAAATCTAAAGGACAAATTTTCAAAACGGCATAACTTTTTTCTAACCATGCCAGATACTTCTTCTCCTGCACACTATTAGCCAGTAAGATGCTGATTATTATGTTGAAATTTGAGACATGTATGAAGGATAATAAAGTTATGAACGAAAAGCTTTTCTCTTGAAGTTTATTACGTCCAAAACTAGGGGACAGAGAAAGAAAAATTTAGCTAAATTCTAATTCAGTCCGTATTAGAGAAATTTCTGAGAAGTTAAACCGTTCGAAAAGTGTTGTGGGGAAGAATAGTGATGTTATACGATGAAACCGGCTGCATTGGTGCCTTTAAAAAAGCCAACAGGCCCCGTAAAACGTCAGTTAGAGAGGACAGAGTCATCCAGCGTACGTCATTGAAGGATCGTATTTTTAAAGTCTTCAGCTGCGATAAGTAGGGAAATGAATGACACAGTATGTATGAACGTCTCACGTCAAACCGTTTCTCGGCGCCTTCAAGAAATGGGGTTATTTGCAAGACGCCCACAGCAGAAACCGCTTGTAAGTGCCAAGAAAAAGAGATTAAAGTTTGCAAACAAGCATGTTAACTGGTCCCATGAAAATTGGGTGAGAGTGGTTTTCAGGGATGAGAGCAAGTTCACTTTGTTTGGTAATGACTGTAACAACTTTGTTAGAAGAAATGAAGGTGAGAAATTAAGTGTAAAGTGTAAGAAGACTGTTACGTTTGGAGGCGGGAGCGTGATGTTTTTTTGTATGTTCTTTAGTCGAGGGACATCGCCTCCCTTGCTCGGGTGTATAAAAATCTGTTGGTAGTTGTCGTGCCTAATATTCTAAACTCAGGTGTCCCCAGCCCTATCTTCATGCAAGACAATGCCCCTTGCTACAAGGCAAAGACAGTCATGAGTTACCTTGAGCAGCAAGATCTCGAAGTTATGGATTGGCCACCACAAAGTCCTGTCCTAAATCCCATCGAAAATCTTTGCAAAATGCTCGGGGTGAAACTTATGGCAAGAAACCCTATCAATACGGGAGATCTTTGGATAAAACTTCAAGAGGAATGGGCGAAAATTACTGTTGATGATTGTCAGTCTCATTCGGTCATGTGTAGTCGACGATGTGCAGCTGGAATCGAAAGCAAGGGACTATTTAACCAAATATTGATGGTTCACCATAATATTGCTAACTATTTCTAGCAAAATATTAAGTTAAATGCATTTTTTCTTGTTTGTCCCTTAGTTTTGGACGTCATAAATTTCAAGAGAAAAGCTTTTCGTTCATAACTTTATTATCCTTCATACATGTATCAAATTTAACACAATAATCAGCATCTTACTGGCTAATAGTGTGCAGGAGAAGAAGTACCTGGCATAGTTAGAAAAAACGTTAAGCTGTTTTAAAAATTTGTCCCTTAGTTTTGGACAGTACTGTATCTACGTCAGTGTGTCACGCTCTTCACAAATAGATAGAAGAAAATTAGAATTTGAGGAAGCTGACAGGGGGGGGNCCACTGGGCGAGGTCTATTTTAATTATGTTAGGGAACCTGTATCGTGGTTTGCTACCAAATGAATTCCTCGGATCCAGTTAAACAAAGCAACTGATATAAATATTTCTCGAGTCCGGTGATACGCGGAGGTCAGCAGTCCTGTGCAGCTTGGCAAGTTCTTTGTAATTATTTTTATGCGCCTGTGCTCTTCTGAATGAACGGGTTGGGACTTGGAAATTCTCCATGTGGGTGTGGGCACTAGGAGTACTAGCGTAATTCAAGGGGGGTGGGGGCAGCGATACGCAACATCAGCTTCAACATCGAGTCCCACTGTTGAAGAATAAGTGTGGTACCGGTATTACCATGCTAAAATATAAATGTTTCACGGGTCTGTCTGAAAGGCCTTGCAAAGCCATGAATGTTTTACGGATCCAGCTAGTTTATTATAGTTTTGTCTAGCTTAAGTGCGGCTCCTTTTTACATCCTATATTCACGGACACTTTTTTTTTAGAAAAATTGCTATTGGCTACCGAACGTGTCGGTTTACGCAGATGGTTTTGAAATTACTTTTTCAAATTCTTGGGAGCGTACCTTGTGTTAAGGACCTTAATTCTTTGGCAGCGTTTATAATGCCTATAAAACAGTTCACTTTCGACATTAGTTAACAATAAATGCAACAATTTTGTTATAAAGTTTACTTGACGACGCATGCAGGTTGCTCTAGAAAATTATTCTGGCTAGTCTCCTTCAGCTGCGAGTTCGTTTGAAACTTATTCAGGCAATACTATTTACAGTGAACATCTGTCCACGCGCTGGTGGACGCTTTACTGCGTATCGTTTATCATACATGGCACGTACCTAATAGTGTTATTGCCGCGGGTGATACAACATTAAATTTGCTTAGTTCGTAAAAATGGCCCATTGAGGTTGTTATGCAAAGACATACCCTAAGTACGCAGTTGGTTGCCCAGCTCCTGACACTACGCCTGGCGCAGTTCATTGACTGCTGCCTCGTCGGCTTCATTTTGTCCTTTCGCTTAGTTTCTTGGCAAGCACATCTCTAGTTGCGTCACGGGCATTTTTTATTACTTTCACATAAGTACATATCTATTTCTTGCATTTTACTGAAGCAATTCAAGTTTTTTGATATTCTGACGAAGTTGACAAAGTGAATAGTAACGACGCAACTACAATTCTCATTCACTATTTTTTTTTGTCGGAGTCCTCGTTTTCCTCCATTCAGTTGCTACTTGCATTCTTCCACTGTCACCGCCTCAAGAAGCTGTTCCGTATATCGGCAGGTAATAACCTTCTGCATCATGGCACTTCCCAGGGATATTTCTCTCACTAGGTTGGTGTGAGTACAACTGCAGCGCGCCTCCGCAGCACCGGGGCTTGGCGGCAGCATGCCGTGCTTGTGGTTTCCTTTCATCGTTTATTGATAATTTTTTACGTGCAGCCTAGAAGTAGCGTTGCCAAATGCGCTAAAGACCGCCGCGTGATGGCATTGGAGAGGCGGTTCTTCATCTGCTGTGAACCTCTTGCTGCCTCGTATCTTGCGCACCGGCACAGGCGCGGCCTCGACTGTGTAGTCTCCGCCGACCCGCCGCAAGTCTCCTATCTTTTCTGCCGGCACAAGCTCGGCCTCGACTGCGTGGTGTCTTAGCCGGCCCGCAGCAAGTCTCCTATCTTTTCTGCCGGCACAAGCTCGGCCTCGACTGCGTGGTGTCTTAGCCGGCCCGCCGCAAGTCTCCTATCTTTTCTGCCGGCACAAGATCAGCCTCGGCTGCGTGGTGTCTTCGCCGGCCCGCCGCAAGTCTCCTATCTTTTCTGCCGGCACAAGCTCGGCCTCGGCTGCGTGGTGTCTTAGCCGGCCCGCCGCAAGTCTCCTATCTTTTCTGCCGGCACAAGCTCGGCCTCGGCTGCGTGGTGTCGGAGCCGTGTTGTGTCTTCCGCACGAATCCAACCCGTTGATGTCACCTGACAATCCTTCACAGTATTAACCATTGTTGCCTCTTCGTGTTTTCCATTTGTAATTACCTATGCATCGTTGTGCTTTCCCAAATCTTGCCTATGTAATTTTATAATTAGTCTGTATCACGTATTGTCCCGAAGACTTGATCCGACTCGATTCCTCTTTCGCATTGTGATACCTCGTACTTTCATCATCTTTTTAATCTCATTTTTGACCGATGCTTGACTCGTTTAGCAACTTTTTACCTCCGCCAAGGTGGTTATGTTCTTACCTGGGGCTTGTCTGCCCATCTGTCTGTCTATTTGGAACATTGCTTAAAAAAGCTTTTAAGCTTAAAATGTTTCCATTTTATCTTTACCTCCGCCAAGGAAGTTGTATTTTCGTCGGCTTTGTCTGTCTGGCTGTTTGTCTCTCTGTCTGTCTGCAAAATAACTGAAGAAGTTATGGACGGATTTTGATGAAATTTACATGAGTTGTTAGGTATATTACGACGAGTAAATGACCAAATTTTTTTAGTGATCTGTTTGTTCGTTCGTTTGTCACTGTTTTTAATTTTATGCTTGTTAGCACAATAACTCAAAAAAGTTATGAATGGATCTTTATAAACTTATAAGAGTTGTTACTAATGTTATTAGACATATATGATGAAATTTTGGTGCAGAACGGTTTGTTATGCACCAATGTTTGTAAGCAGCATAACTCAGAAAGTTATGAACGGATCTTCACGAAAATTACACAACCTGGTAAAACTATCAAAGGACACAAATGATAGATTTTGGAGTTGATACAAAGAAAAACATGGTTTCAAAGCCAATTTGAATTTTACGTTCTCGTTGCCTTGCTTCTCGGAGGTATGCGCTCTCAAAGTGCTCTAGTTTTAATATTGTTTGCGAATTCTCTATTTAGTGTGCATATGTTAAATTTTGTGTCCCTTTTCTCATTTATATCGTTGAAAGTATGTGCAAGTTTCATAATGATGACATGATAGTTTTTAAAATATGCGAAAAAAAGCAGCGTTAACGTCGAGATAAGAATACGGTACTTTGGGCAGGCACTGTATGTGATGGTTCTTATTTTGTATCTCCTTAAGGGGGTATTGGGGTGGATCCTATCCCTGTCAGAATATCTTGGACCTCCCCCCTCTAAGGGATAATGAGTGACTTTTCAGCAGGGGGTGTTGCATCTGGCNGCGTGGTGTCTTGGCCGGCCCGCCACAAGTCTCCTATCTTTTCTGCCGGCACAAGCTCGGCCTCGACTGCGTGGTGTCTTGGCCGGCCCGCCGCAAGTCTCCTATCTTTTCTGCCGGCACAAGCTCGGCCTCGACTGCGTGGTGTCTTGGCCGGCCCGCCGCAAGTCTCCTATCTTTTCTGCCGGCACAAGCTCGGCCTCGGCTGCGTGGTGTCTTGGCCGGCCCGCCGCAAGTCTTCTATCTTTTCTGCCGGCACAAGCTCGGCCTCGGCTGCGTGGTGTCTTGGCCGGCCCGCCGCAAGTCTCCTATCTTTTCTGCCGGCACAAGCTCGGCCTCGACTGCGTGGTGTCTTGGCCGGCCCGCCGCAAATCTCCTATCTTTTCTGCCGGCACAAGCTCAGCCTCGACTGCGTGGTGTCTTGGCCGGCCCGCCGCAAGTCTCCTATCTTTTCTGCCGGCACAAGCTCGGCCTCGACTGTGTGGTGTCTTGGCCGGCCCGCCGCAAGTCTCCTATCTTTTCTGCGGGCACAAGCTCGGCCTCGGCTGCGTGGTGTCTTGGCCGGCCCGCCGCAAGTCTTCTATCTTTTCTGCCGGCACAAGCTCGGCCTCGACTGCGTGGTGTCTTGGCCGGCCCGCCGCAAGTCTCCTATCTTTTCTGCCGGCACAAATTCGGCCTCGAATGCGTTGTGTCTTGGCCAGCCCGCCGCAAGTCTCCTATCTTTTCTGCCGGCACAAGCTCGGCTTCGGCTGCGTGGTATCGGGGCCGTATTGTGTCTTCCGCACGAATCCAACCCGTTGATGTCATCTGACTATCCTTCACAGTATTAACCATTGTTGCCTCCTCGTGTTTTCCATTTGCAATTATGCATCGTTGTGCTTTCCCAAATCTTGCCTATCTAATTTTATAATTAGTCTGTATCACGCATTGTCCCGAAGACTTGATCCGACTCGTTTCCTCTTTCGCATTGTGATACCTCGTACTTTTATCATCTTTTTAATCTCATTTGGACCGTTGCTTGACTCGTTTTGCAACTTTTTACCTCCGCCAAGGTGGTTATGTTCTTACCTGGGGTTTGTCTGCCTGTCTGTCTATTTGGAACATTGCTTAAAAAAGCTTTTAAGCTTAAAAATTTACAGGAACTGTTGTGAATATCATGACGAACATATGATGGTCAGTCAGGCCGTTTTTCTGTGTTTCCATTTTATCTTTACCTCCGCCAAGGAAGTTATGTTTTCGTCGGCTTTGTCTGTCTGGCTGTTTGTCTCTCTGTCTGTCTGCAAGATAACTGAAAAAGTTAGGGACGGATTTTGATGAAATTTACATGAGTTAGGTATATTACGAAGAGTAAATGATCAAATTTTTGGAGTGATCTGTTTTTTCGTTCGTTTGTCACTGTTTTTAATTTTATGCTTGTTAGCACAATAACTCAAAAAAGTTATGAATGGATCTTTATAAATTTATAGGAGTTGTTACTAATGTTATAAGACGTATATGATAAACTTTTGGTGCAGAACTGTTTGTACGTCTGACTCATGTTTGTCGTAATGTTTTAAGCAGCTTAACTTAGAAAGTTATGAACGGATCTTCACGAAAATTACTCAACCTGGTAAAACTATCAAAGGGCACAAATGATAGATTTTGGAGTTGATACAAAGAAAAACATGGTTTCAAAGCCAATTTGAATTTTTCGTTACCGTTGCCTCGCTTGGCGGAGGTATGCGCTCTCAAAGTGCTCTAGTTTTAATATTGTTTGTGAATGCTCTATTTAGTGTGCATATGTTAAATTTTGTGTCCCTTTTCTCATTTCTAACGTTGATAGTATGTGCAAGTTTCATAATGATGACATGATAGTTTTTAAAATATGCGAAAACAGCAGCGTTAACGTCGATATAGGAATACGGTACTTTGGGCAGGCACTGTATGTGATGGTTCTTATTTTGTATCTCCTTAAGGGGGTATTGGGGTGGAGCCTATCCCTGTCAGAATATCTTGGGACCTCCCCCTTCTATAGGGATAATGAGTGACTTTTCAGCAGGGGGTGTTGCATCTGGCCGCAGTTCCTGCTGAGAAGGTTATTTTGTAAGGTTAGGTAGGTTCTCCATACTTCCTTTTCTACCCAGGAGGTCAGCCGCCGTTAAAGGTGGCTACCTATTCTGTGGGGCTCCTACCTGTTCCTGCGCGAAGGACCACAGAAGGGGCCATCCACATGTGCACGAGTGTCTTTCTTGCGCATTCTTTTTTTCCTTTTTCGTCTCTTTGAGAGAGGTTTTGCTCCTTGTTTCCCTGCGCGTAGTAACGCGCGTGGCCGCCTCGAGACAAATTGTCACTGAACACTATTATAAACTCTCACCTTGAAGTGCGTTAGTTTTTGTATATTATTCTTTTTAAAAAATAAAACCTTCTGATTTACATTGCTATAGCTGCTTTTCTGCTTGTGTGAGGTGCCAAATATTTGCTGTCCATTTTTGGTGAGACTTTGCTCAAAAACGCGCTCAAAGTTTGTTGTAAACTTGCAAACCGTTCTCGATTGAAAGAACAGTGCGGCAATGTTGACACTTGTTCTTGCTACTAGTACGGCGATGTCGGTTCTTTGTTCTTAGCATGAAAATATCACCGTGTCTTTGCTCTTCTGAGAGAGAAGCGAGTCTTGCGCGCCGTGAAAGCTCTTACCTTATTTTAACGAATGGGACCATGCAGCATACCTCGACTTTATTCTGGATTACCTTGTGCTCAATTTAATGTCGTGCTTGGGCTTTATAATACTTTTTTTACACCAAACATAAGTTGGATTTTTTATGTTGAACCATTCCTGTAAATTTCTTCCGCAGTGGATATTTTTGAGTAATCGGTCGAACATTGCGGGTATGTACGTGGTTGACGAGAGTTAAAATTTATTCCTAACGTTTTTATCATATTTGTTTTTAGCATCAATCTCCCCTCAGTAGTGAACGTTTTATTAGTGAAAGCACAGCGTCCAACCCTGAGACTGCAACCTCTCAAACTAAGATCATGTCAGTCATATTTTTTATGTGAGAGGTTTCGTTTTCGTTATAAAATGTTGATTGGTTTCGTATGAGGCGAACCAAGCTTGTACCTGCATGAATGTGCAGTTAAAGCTGTTACAACGGCACGTACCATAAAAGCAGCGGCTGTACGGAGCAATAGCCATTATAGGTTTCAAGTCAATGAGGCACATTTTAGGTTTTTCTGTATCAGCTTTAACTCTAGAAGGTCTATATTCTGTTCACTCGTGATGCTTAAAAGCGACTTTACTTCATATGCAAGGATGACCAATGCAACTGTTATCAGTTCCAATAGGGAGGCGCCTGCATAGTGGTGGCTGGTGCTGTAATACCTACGCTCGGGAGGAGCAGTTGGTTCTTTACTACGTATATGTAAAGGTGGGAATTGATTTCTGAATACGGCTGGGATGTAGAGCTGGCAGGTGGTGCTCTAATACGTACGCATAGAGGTGGTAGTTGGTACTTGAATACGGCTGTGATGTAGCAGTGGCAGGTGGCACAAGGGCAGGCAGTTGGCACAAGGTACANNNNTTGGCAGATGGCCCTGTTGAGTCTACATTCGCTTGTGCGTGTCAGTCGTGCCCTCTGTCTTGATCTCTTCGCTGGGTGCTCCTCTGCTACCCTCACTCGTTCTGCCCCTGCCTCCATTTTCTTTAGGCTGCTCACGCCCAAGTGTGATCTACGTTGGCCAATCTTGCGCATTTCGGACCGGTCTGACCGCCAGAACTTGACGTGCATTGTTCAGACGGGAAGCAGTTAGCGCGAGTTTGATGTGTGAGACGTGATGAAGTTATTACCAGAAAATGAACGCATAAAACGATAAATTTATGGTTACTGTTTGTGTTACTGTGATGTGGAAAGTACCCAAGACCCATTCTGGGTAGCTGAATGGGGCGAGTTTTGCAATTAAGTGAACTGATTGATGACGTTTTGTAAGCGCATTCGGCAGTGGTTGAAATTCGCTGGACCAGGGTGTACCTTTGCATAATTTTATCAAGTTGTAAAGTTCATCGATTACACAAACATTACAGAAACTTGTACTACTAGTATTTTAAAGCCATAAACGTCGAAATTTGAGGCAGTTATCTTATTAATCAGTAGGTTTAAGCTAATGCGCGCGCGCGCATTACAACTGAAGACAATGTATTGATGAACAGTACTGTATGCTTTATCTGACGTGGAATGTGTCATTGTCTTTTGATTGGGAAATTAACCCGCCATCTTTCCCTGAAAGTTTGATGAGAAATATATGCCGAAATTACACGTAGTCGCGCGTGAGTGCTAACTGAATAGCAAAGAAGAAGACTACTGCACATAACTACAATCTTGAACATGGTATTGTAGAACTCGGGCCAAGTTGAAACTTCCTGTAAACATACGAGCTCACTTCAATATATTTTGCTTTGTTTAGCTTCTGAAAAATTTTGTTATATAGTTACGCATTTGGTCAATACCAACAAGTACTGCGTTCTATATTGTCATCTTATTTCATATCATAGTGAAGAAACGGGCGCCTGTAGTCAAGAGCATTAGTGAGGCATGCTTCATTAGCAGATTTCAAATCTTATATCTTAGCCGATGGGTTACTTTTGAAGCTATCGTATGTGTCTATTTGAGTCGTACCCTTTACTCCTGTTGTCCCATAGCAAGCACCTAAATGTGAACGTGTTCTCAGAAACTGTTCAGTTTCAAGTTCAAGCGTGAATTGTCACTTGGAAATAGTTTTCAAATTAAGAACTCTTGCCGTTATCAGGCATTGGTTAACTTGTGTTAAAGTTCGTATCGAAATTAGCATACTTCTGCAGGTGCGGTAACACAAGCGGACCGGTGCCATGGATCCCAGTGCAGGCGGTTGGTTGTGTGGTGTTGCTACGCTTAAATATCGTACCTACTAGTTTTCTTTGTGCTTTTCGATGGCTTCGCTCCTATTAACATTTTGTATAGGGAAGTTCAGTTCAATGGGAATATTATTTTAATGATTTGTAGGTGTGCAATATTACCGCGTCTACTTCATTATTATTAGTAAACTTAACGCTCGGGCCACCACTGACAGGTAGTACAACCCAGATGTTCCGTCTATGTTCCCCGCCGCAATGTGCCATACTTTTTCTTTGGAAGAAAGCTCGTTATTACTTGGTGAAATCTTCCCTGGCTTTAGGACATCTTCCTTATTTCTCTTCAGACTTGTGTAATGCTTCTACACCGCATACTGACTGGTATAATGCTCTCTCTGTTTTGCTGTGGCTTCTGATGAACATACGTGTTTTCCATATTCCTCAAGTCTCTGTTGGGTAATCTATGCTTCCATCCATCTTTTGATTTTCTTCCACTTTCATAGACCTTTGTTCTAATCCTATGTTATTGGTAATAGCGCCCCCAGGGAGACCCCGTAGGTTAATGCTTTTCGTACTTCTACTGATGATACATTGTAATGTTTTCCTCGTCTTTCTCAAAATGTTTTCCAAATGCACGGCACGATGATTCTTTGTGGCAACACCTTCGTGCAAAAATCTACGTTTCTATCGACGTAAAATATGTCCTCTACCGTACCTCATTCGGTTGGTACACCGTTGGTGTGGCTGCGGAAGCCGAAACAGATTTATAAAACGATAGTAATAGCAGGTCATAGTGCTATTCCTTCTTTGCAAGTCGAATGCTGTATTGGTTGAAGCGAGTGCTTCTGTGACCCTACTACGCTGAACGCATTGTACTCTTATTCTAATCTCAACTACGTACAGCTAAACCAATCTGTAGCTTAGAATTTATTCGCTCTCATTTTTCAACTTAACTCGTACGCTTACACCAAAGACAGTAAATTTTCTTTCCTTTTCATCTCACCGTTCAGTTCACATTGGCGCTCCTTTCTTCTGGTTGTCCATTTTTAGGTTCCTGTCACCGTTCAAGTCACTTGAACTTTCACTTTGTTTTTCTGATCCGCCATCTGCTGTCTCACTTAATTAGAGCATTCCATTCTTCTTAGGGACTTCTGTATCCCATTATATTCTATCTTGCTGCATTCGCCAATACTTGTTTTTAACAAATGATCAGTTTTTCCGAATCCTTGCTTTGTCGTAGGGAGGAGGGGGAGGGGGGTGGTCTTTCAGTATTGTGTGGCATCGTAAGATTTTGGTGAGTGTAGTCTCCATTGCAGTGATGTACTAATATTTGTGTTTGTGCGTGAAGCCTATAGGGGATTGTTTGTCGGTATATGGCTTTATGGTCAGATAAACTCTGACTCATATGCTTAAGTGCTTCATCGGTAACATGCCCTATTTGGCTTTGTGTGGAGCCTCCTCTAACGCTTTGTAACTTACCTCTTGTGCTGGCCTTCGTGATCAGAGCGTCTATTGTTCGACGGTCTTGTGATGACTGAAGTTGACTGCTGCAGAGCCTCGTGTGTGCATCATTAGCGCCCGCCCTCCTGTGCTAGCCACCACTTGAACTTGGGCTCGGGCTTCGGGCTGGGCTAAGACTTGATGTGTGGTCTTTGCAAACTTGAACTTGTGAACTTCAGTTTGGGCTTTGAGCCAGGCTTATGCTAGCTATAACTTGGTCTACGTTAATCTCTAACGTGTGGTCTTAGCAGACTTGTACCTTGGGCTTGCGCTGCGGGCTAGTAGACTAAGCTCTATCGCGTGTTTTAACCTCTATGGGCTTGCCAGTTGTTCCAGAATTGTGGTCGTAGTTTCGTCTAACGTTTTGTAGTTGGTCTAAAGTTAGGCGGTACTCTTTGGAACTTGGAGACTGACTTCGTTATCCTTGAATAGTAGTTTCTGTAAAAAAAATTAGGAAATATTTACATCCGCCAAGGAGGTCATGTTTTCTTCGGGTCTGTTATCAAGATAACTCAAAAAGTTATGGACTGATTTTGACGAAATTTATAGGGATTGTTCGGTATCTTAGGAGGAACAGATGATTTACTTCTGGTGAAAATCCGTTCATCCGTTTGTTTGTTTGTCTGTCTGCCTCGTTTTTGTCAATGCCATAACTCAAAAAGTCATGGACGGATTTTCACGAAATTTACATACGAAGAATGAATGACCAAATTTTTGTGATGATCTGTTTGTTCGTTCGTGTGTTTGTTGCTATGTTTGATTCTATGCTTGTTGGTGCAATAACTCAAAATTCTGAATGGAACTTTATGAAATTTAGAGGAGTTGTTATTAATGTTAAAACACATAAATGATTAAATTTTGGTGCAGATCGCTTGGTTCGTTTGGATGTATGACATATGTTTGTCATAATGTTTGTTAGGTGCATAACTCAAAAAGTTATGAACGGATCTTCAAGAAAATTGCAAAAACTGTTAATAATATCAAAAGGTAGAAATGATTAGGTTTTGGAGTTGATCATGGATTCAGAGCCAATTTAAGTTTTTCGTTACCGTTGCCTCGCTTGGCGGAGGTATTCGCTCTCAGAGTGCTCCTGTTCTTTTATTGTAGGAGTCGCACTGTGGTTTGCGGTGCGAGTACTGGAGCTTGTTCATTTAGGTGTGGAAGTTTATTCCTCAAATGTTTCATTGTGATAAAAGTAACTTGGAATTTCTTATCCTTCCCATTTATGAGTCTCAGTGATGTTTCCTATCATTTTTCTCTCTTCCCCAAGTTACGGCTAGCTTCTAACAGTGTACTCGCATATATTACGGATTTGGTGCTTCGTAAACTCTCAAGTTTAGTCTATTGCTCGGCGTATACTGAATCCCCACGTACGTGCACTTTATGACAGACCTCGTTCCTTAATCAGAGTCTTGTAAGCGTTGCTAAGGAGCATCTGCTTGTTTATGGTTCAGTTCATCAAACTAAATTAATGACAAGTACTCGAAAGTCAGAACGAA
>LQNS02000224.1:107875-127010 GCA_001587735.2 Parhyale hawaiensis
ATCTTCAAAAAAATTGCACAAGCTGTTATTACTATCAAAAGGCACAAATGATTTGATTTGGAGTTTATACAAAGAAAATTATGGTTTCAGAGCCAATTTGAATTTTTTGCTATCGTTGCCTCGCTTGGCGGAGGTATGCGCTCTCAGAGTGCTCTAGTTAATTATGTAAATATTACGTTAATAAATTACTCACGTAATACTACTAACTAACCTTCGCTGAACGTCATATTAAATTTGTCACTCTTGAGTATATCGGCGTTATGAACTTTTGACGATTCGCTTCAGAAGTTATCTAGCCGATTTGTCTTTGGCTGTGCGTCTGTTCCCGTTGAAAATTGATGCCGTGTTCGATTCGATACCTGGCAGTAGGTAGCCGCGCAGGCCGATGCCGTGTTCGAGTCGATTCCTGGCAGTAGGTAGCCGCGCAGGCCGGTGCCGTGTTCGAGTCGATACCTGGCAGTAGGTAGCCGCGCAGGCCGGTGCCGTGTTCGAGTCGATACCTGGCAGTATGTGGCCGCGCAGGCCGGTGCCGTGTTCGAGTCGATACCTGGCAGTAGGTAGCCGCGCAGGCCGGTGCCGTGTTCGAGTCGATACCTGGCAGTAGGTAGCCGCGCAGGCCGATGCCGTGTTCGAGTCGATACCTGGCAGTATGTGGCCGCGCAGGCCGGTACCGTGTTCGAGTCGATTCCTGGCAGTAGGTAGCCACGCAGGCCGGTGCCGTGTTTGAGTCGATACCTGGCAGTATGTGGCCGCGCAGGCCGGTGCCGTGTTCGAGTCGATTCCTGGCAGTATGTGGCCGCGCAGGCCGGTGTCGTGTTCGAGTCGATACCTGGCAGTATGTGGCCGCGCAGGCCGGTGCCGTGTTCGAGTCGATTCCTGGCAGTAGGTAGCCGCGCAGGCCGATATAAGTCGACTAGGCGCAGCGAAAGGCAGCGCCGAGTAGATGCAATTGGAGTATGAGTAATTCTGGTGCCTTGTTTCGCTGTAGTTCCCGAATATCGCAAAGCGGACTCTGAAACAACATCTGTTCCAACTCTAACTGCTACCAAGTGCGTCATGACATGGCTCTAAAACAGCGCCGAGTTGTCATATCGTGATATTCCACTTCTAGCCATTGCAGTAAATCTTAAGTGAGACGGGTCTTGTTTGAAAACTGGCCAGTACTCTATTTTTGTATTTGGTGCCGTATCAAAGATACTGTTTAAATTGGTTATGTATATAACCTAACAAGACCCGGTTAGGTTAGGTTAGGTTAGGTTGAATTCCTGTAATTTGCTAATAGCATCTTCTTCAGTAAGTAGAAATAGGTCTCGCAATCTTGAAGTGGCGATTGATATTATCGAAATGGGTGTAAAATATTTTATTGNATATTTTATTGTCCAGCTTATATACATAACCAATGTATCTTGGATACGGCACCAAATACAAAAATAGAGTGCTGGCCAGTTTTCAAAAAAGAGTGCTGGCCAGTTTTCAAAAAAGAGTGCTGGCCAGTTTTCAAAAAAGAGTGCTGGCCAGTTTTCAAACAAGACCCGGTGAGACTCATCGTGCATCATGCACAGGAGTCTTAAAGGGATGTCAAGTTGTTTTTGACAATACCACCGCGTGGTGCGGTCCATCTCCGATGTTGGGCTAATGCTGGGAATATGGTCACTTTCACCCAATCGTCTGAACATTCGGTAGAGGGGAAAAAGAGAAGCGGTCAGATCTCCTTAGAAATGCTTTTCTTCCCTGGATATGCTGTATCCAAGGTACAAGATGAATGCGTTATGTCGTTTTTAAATAGCGGTCAGTAAAAATAAATACAGCAAAAACTGTTAGTAGACTTGCCTCTTATAAGATAAAACTCCGTAATATAGCAAACAAAGTATTGAGACTGTATACACGAATAAACTCTTAAGAGACAAAATCTAATATTTGTGCTTTGCGAAATTTCTGATAAAAGTATGAAACAATTATTATTAATATTGTTTCTATGGCTACAAGCAAAACTTTTGACTTATATTCTACTTATTTATTAAAGTCTAAGTGACAAAAATTGCAATGCTGAAAACGGTACCATATCGAAGTTTGAACCTACAGTATTCTATCCGATGAATGATAACAAACTTAGAAATTGACTAAATTAAGATACCCTCTTTTATTCGCTATGTAATGGATATGAAACGTCAGTTAAGATTGTTGTTGTGATGTTAGGTCTGGCAGCAGTCCGCTGGTTATTCATATGATCCACTACGAGACTGTGAGGCTCGTTACTGAAACTTGAGCTCCATTATTGTTTTTCCCCTCGCTCATACTTGATGATTACTAAAAAAAAATAATAATAATAATACGAGAAAACTCTACGTGTGGCACTGAAAAACATCATTGGTTTTGATAGGAAAGCATCCATTTATTATATATTCAGCGAGGGTATTTTGGCCTGTGCTCAAAGTATGATAGTGTCAACTGTTCTATTATTATTACAACTTCACGCTCGGACCACCACGGACAGGTAGTGCAACCCTAATGAAGCATTATGCGTGTCTGTACATACAGTTTATTGCGACTGGAACGAGCAAAGAGGAACTGAAAAATTATTTTTGTTTAAAATATGTGAATAGATTGTGTAAAGGAAATTTTATAAAAAGCAGTTATCTGTCTAATATTACGAAGCACTCGACCGCCAGCATTTCATAACTATGGGTGCGCTCTATGTAATGGAAACATAAATTATTACAGCATCCTCTTCACTATTACAGAAAACTGCTGTTCTCTTAATAGACAAGCCACGTCCGGAACGCAACCCTTTGTTTATTTGCAGTATTTGCTGTAGTTTATAATATTTCGTAACAGATTATTATCAAGTTTAGGTATTATTTTCGCCAAGGCTGTTTGATTTTTTTTTTGTGTTTGTTACGTTCACTTGAACAATATTTACAACCTCAAGCTAACTTTTGGTAAATTTGTGTAACAAACTGCTTCGCGACTAAGTAGCCTACAGTACGTAGTTCACTTTTTTCGTATTTTAGACTTGGGATCAAAACTCGCACTACGTTGTTTTGTACAATACGTTGCGGCTGTGTTTGCTCCCTGAATATATATTTAACACTCACATCTACTCACAAGTTGGCATGGTCTGATAGTGTGTCTCGGTTCGTTCTGGAGTTGCATATTGATGGTTTTTTCAATGCTTTTTCGACTTGTTTTCATAGCGAAGCTTCTGTTGTTTCTCTCGGCCAGCTGTGCTCCTGCGAGTATGTACTTAGATCCAGTTTGCGAACACCTCCGTGCTTTGGTTCTACGTACGTTTCTCTCGACATGCTTCATATCAGTTTCTTCGACAGTCATCATTACTGAAATAGTAGGTACGCTCAAGTTTTCGATGTAATCATAGTAATTCCTGTAGATTCCGTTCGTAGCAAGTGAGATTTAAACTTAACAGGTAGCTATCACCTAATTCCTTGCACGGTCAGACTGTACAAAGCAGTACCGCGAGATAGGCGTCATCTTGCCGTGATCCGCAGTATACACGAGTGACTCAGCGGCCGCTGCCAACTGCTCGCTGCTCCCCAAGGTTTTGCTTCACCAAATTAGACGATGGTCGGGGGGAAAGAATGCAGCTCCGGCACCTACGCGCGCCGTCTTCCCGAGGCTGCTCCGAGATGCATCGCCGGTCTGACATGAGCGTGCCGTAATTAGGTCTTCTGAGTGTATCATCTCTTACCTTGCTGCAGTGTATTGATATTTACCTGTAGTGCGTCCTGTGTTATCGGTGTGTGACTTTGTAGTTGCTCACGTGTGCTTGCTGCAGTGAGGTGTGCATTACCGTATGGAAATACCAGTTAGGCGGTGTTTGGATGCCGTCCATGTATTGTTATGAGCGGCACCCGACGTGCGGTGGTGTAGTTTTCTGTAATGTTATGAATCTAGTAATTTCTCACAAACAAACGAAGCATTTGTACAAAATAGTATGTCTCACCGTTATCGTATAAACACATTAATACTTCTGTAATTTTATAGTGAATGGTAATATGTATCACGAAAGTTCCTTGTGTGGAGGCGTTTATTTTGCCTTCGTTAATAAATATTTCTGATGCCGCGGCTTTATACTATTGACAGTCTTACGAGACTGAGAAAATTTTGATGCACGTGGGTGTATCATGGCGTAGTTTGGTGTGTCATCGCAGCANCTCTTACCTTGCTGCAGTGTATTGATATTTACCTGTAGTGCGTCCTGTGTTATCGGTGTGTGACTTTGTAGTTGCTCACGTGTGCTTGCTGTAGTGAGGTGTGCATTACCGTATGGAAATACCTATTGGACGTAGTTTGGACGCCGCCTATGTTTTGTTATGAGCGGCACCCAACGTGCGGTGGTGTAATTTTCTGTAATGCTGCCAATCTAGTAATTTCTCACAAACAAACGAAGAATTTGTACAAAATAGTCTATCTCACTGTTATCGTATAAACACATTAATACTTCTGTAATTTTATTGTGAATGGTAATATGTATCACGAAAGTTCCTTGTGTGGGTTTATTTTGCCTTCGTTAATAAATATTCCTTATGACGCGGCTTTATACTATTGACAGTCTTACGAGACTGAGAAATTTTTGATGCACGTGGGTGTATCATGGCGTAGTTTGGTGTGTCATCGCAGCAGACAGAAAATCTTATTGCCGTAAAAATGAAGTGATCAAAAGCTTTGTAGTTTTGTGACACGTGCGAAGCGAGACGCGGTTATTTACTAAACACGCAGATTGCTATTGTAATTCAAAGTTTCGTCTCTTCAGGTGCATCAATTTACCTGTTTTTGATGCATCTTGGTGCATCATCGGCTTTGTCACAAAACCGAATCGCATAAGTGCATCAATTCGTGCCAAGTGCATCATAAGACCCTATATGCATCATCATGATGCATCAAAATTTCTCTCTGTGTAAATGTCGGCTTATTACAAAATTTTTCCGAACTTGAAGCATAAAGTATCTGCAGTTGTATACTCCTATCTAATCAATATTCATTCATATTCGTTACTACGTGCATATTTGGTTGCACTTACGCATATTCAACGTCAAACTTCACGTTGCATTTGGTCTTGGTCTCTATACTCTTGAAGTTTCTCTTACCTGCAGACCACCTCATGTGCCGTCGTGCATGTTTGTTTACATTTGTGTATCCATGGTTTGATGAACTGTGTTTACGGCTTCATGACGTCATTTACTAATCTAGCAAGCAAACAAATATCTGTCTAGGGCGCACGCGCTGCAGTTTATATCTTCGCGCAGAATTAGAAGAACATGTTCAGTTCATAAAGATTCTTAGAAGCGAGTGCAGCCAAATTGCGATTATCCGTTTTTATAACGTTTTATAATTATGACAATATTGTGTCGGTAAATATTTGCTCGACTATGGGCAACTGGGCTTAGTTTTGTTTAAGTGCTTGCGCGTTTTTGTAACCAAGAAATTAACTATCACAGGCGCTCTCTATAGAGGTTCCTATTTGTATTTGCAATTGAATCTTGGAGGTGTCTGCTTTCATTTTCAAGTAAATTCTTTTGTCTAGTTTACTATTTATTTTTTTGCTTCTCTCAAAAGTTTTTTCTCAATTATTTATGCCTTCTAGCCTTTTTTAATCATCCATTACTTTGGCAACAACTTACTAAAGCTTGCTCTCAAAGATGGATCCTTCTTTTATTGGTATCTCTAGTGAGTAGTATCCAGCAAACAGCTTTACTTAAAATATAGATTACCGTATTGAATTTATAGCAACTTGATTCCCTGGCCCAAATGCTTTATCGGTTCATGTAATACGGAGACAACTGTGCTGGCTTCTTCCCTCCCCTTCACGAATTACCAACCTTGTTCGTAGGAAGCACACTAGGTGAAACTCTGCATTTCAGCAGCAGAATGAGAGTGAGGGTTAACGATCATGTTGACAAAAACCGAAGCACTCTATTTTTATCGTAAATTGTTTATAATATTTGAATATTACCCGTTACCTACATATTTGTGGTGTGCGTATTCAAGTTATTTTTTGCGGATAAAATCCTTATTTAGGTGTTCGTCAGCAGTATTCGCATGTTGACTTTTGGTAGCGCCAAATATGTGTGGCATGTTCTTTATAAACGGACATTAAAACGTTTATGATATCCCTATATTTCATACTGATTTTGTTACTTCCGAAACATTGTTGTTAAGTTTTCACGGCTTTGCGCATTGTTTCTCTTCTTAGATCTCGGGTTTCATTTCGTAAACTGTGCCGATTTTTGTTATATGTTTACGGTCAAGTTTTTGTTCGTCTCAACGCCGAGTATTGTTTCGCTTCCAGATCTGAAATTAAGTCCTTTACGTTAGTCCCTGCGTGTCTTAAGCACTCTAAACTTATAGCTTTAGTGTGTTTAGTACACGCTTGATAGCAATCCTATATGCATTGCTCATTCCTTAATTGTGTTTAATATGATGCCATAGTTTATTAAAAAGTTTATAAAGTAGACCACAAGATTAAAATTCTTTTTGTTCAAAACGGGCGTGCTTTTTGTTATCTTTACTCTGTTATTGAGGTCTTGGAAATCATTTCTGTTTCCCATTGTTTTGCAACTTTCTACCTTCGCCAATGTAAGGAAAATCCTAAGCTCTGTGTCATCGCAACGGACGTTTGCAAAAAATACAATTCCTGCGATACGCCAAATTTTGCTCCAGCGATAACTAAATGTAGCTTTGATTAATAGATGTTTTTCATTTGGATATGGAATACATTTGTAAATTAGCCCAATGGCTCCTACACTGTTTGGATTCGAAGACTAGAGAATATTATGTTCCACACCAATGTACATAACGCGTTCTAATGCTCATTACGCACTGTGTGTTTACCTAGATACGAAATTCATGGGGAAGAAAATAATAAAATTACAGAGATAAAGCCATTATTACTAAGAATTTGTGTAAGATCTGTGAAGTTGTAGTTTCTCCTCTGTTACAACCCTTACCTTATGCTATACCTGTTTCCCCTTGCATAGGTGGTGCCGGTGGCGGTGGTCCGAGTAACTCAGGCGGTGGAGGAGTTGGTCCAGGCAATCCTAACGTCAACACGATGCCCGGATTTGGTTCCATGGGCGGCTTCGGCATGAGCCCAATGATGATGGGCGGCAGCGGGTTCGGAGACAGCGGGCCCATGGCTCAAGAGTTCGCAAAGCTCCAGAACGATTTCTTCAAGTGGCAGGACCAGCTGATGCAGAACCAGCACGTTCTGCACAGCAGAGTCGCGCCTCTTGCCGGAAACGTGCAGGAAATGCAGGTGAGTTGCGTGCTGGGCTCGTGGAGAGTCTTAAAGCCGATGTGTCACGTATTATACATCGTATCGTTGTTGATGTATCGTGGCAGAACGGCGCTATGTTTCGCAGCAGAGTTTTTTTAAGTCTTACAGCAGCTGTGTGACGTTTCACAGCTGAATTGACACTTAATAAATATGGCAGAACTGCGTTGTATTTCGTAGTACTGTTGTTAATGTATCAAAGTAGAACCCTGCCTTGTATCACAGCTGTGATGTACTATTGTACTATGTTCAATAGTAGGATTGTGCCACGTACGTTTCATTGCACAGTTCATGGCTGGGCTGTGGCACGTGTAGGAGCAGAGATGCGCTGCGTGTTATAGTATGGTTGTTTGTGGTACGTCTAAAAGCTGAGGTGTGTCACGCTTCATGGCGGAATTATGTCACGATGAATTATAAAGTTATCTCTCTTACTTTCAACAAGCAAGGTACAATATCGCATGTTAATATTGGTATAAGTAATAAATTCCCTGTGAGGTAGCTACTTGAAAATGTTCACACATACCATGTATTCACTAAAGATTTTGTTGCAGCGAACGTTACAATCGTCCACCAATGGGCATGGGATGGGTCATAGGGTTAGGTTAGGTAATTAAGTTCGCCTATCCTATGTTACGGGGAGCAGCGACCCCAGGGGGATTTTATTTTCTACCTTAGCTTTAGGCCTTCCAGGATGTTTTTTTTCGTGCCCACTTTCCTATACCTTCCACTTTCATCCTCCTTCTAGTGTTACTGTCCGCTAATCCTCGTCCTTCCCGCCTACCTTCCTGTTTCTGTTGATCATGTGTGGAAACATCCTCGTTCTTGGGTTGCACATTTTATATATCGACATAATGTAAATTTATGCTCCTTCTTCCTTCCTCAGTGAGATCACCTGGGTATGTAGTGAACGGAGGCCTTAAGTTCTCAATACAATAATTTTGCAATCGTGTTAGCACTGAGCTGGGTTTACGGCAGGCTACTCACCGGAGTTCATCCAAATATTGATGAAATTTTTTCCTCTATTTTGACTTTTAACTTTTCGGTCTAACGAACACTGCGTATGTCGTAGGCCTATTAAAGAAATTATCTGCAGTGGCAATACTGTTACATGTAACTGCTGGCCCTCCGCCTCTGAAGTGTAACTAACGTACGTAACGGACTGCCTATTAATAGATTCAATTGACTCTTCAGTTGCTGAAGTCGATGTGCTCGCTTTACACTCAACGGTTCACAATTTTCCGAGATTTTCTGTATCGGTTAAGTGAGATGATGTGGAAGTAATAAGAGTATCATGAAGTTTTAAGCTAAAGCAGCAGCTGAGTGTGTAGTAATGTTGATTTGTTTTGTCTCGCAGCCCGCCATGCCCGCCGAGCCTCCCAAGCCTCGAGAAATCACCATCCCCATCATGGTAGAGACGGACGATGGCAGCGCCGCGCCTCTTCGGTCCAACATGCAGCAGCAGATGATGCAGCAACAGCAACAGTGGCTGCGGCAGCAGCAGCAGCAACAGCTGCAGCAGCAGCCGCAGCAGTTCCAACAGCAGCAGCCGCAGCAGTTCCAACAGCAGCAGCCGCAGCAGCAAGTAAGGTATCACCAGTCGGTACCCCAGCGACCTCCTCCACAGCGACAGTGGCCTCCTCAGCAGCAGATGCCACAGCCTCAGCAGATGCAGCAACCCACGCTTGTAAGGATGCAGCAGGAGCCGCCTCAGCCTCAGGTTCGGCTCATTTATGGGCTCGTAACCACAGGTTGTGATGCTTATTCCTTGATTGAATAGAACGTACTTACAGCGTGCCTTGCCAAATATTATGTGCATAGCTGCTTCATTATTAACTAGGTAGTCATGAAAGCATACAAGCAGGGTTGGCTGGTAAAAAACTATGGTTTAAATCAACCAAAAAAACCATGTCTTTTGTTTTTATTCAACTTTTTTGGTTTTTATTCGTAAACATTGCAAAATAAACAGTTTTACTTCTAGAAAGTCCCAAATTTTATTCACAGAACTGAAAGCATCAGTTACTGTGTTTCTTTTCAGGAATCTGTTTGACTATTAGGACAGTTAGGGTCAACTATTGTTTATGTTTATGTTTATTAAAAACGTATAACTTACTGAATTTTGTGTTATCTCATATCAGAGATGCATGTCTAATTATATTCTGGTAAGCTATGAGCTATTGAAAATTAGAAGTAGTAGTTATATATATATATATAGTTGCTATTAAATAGCTAGTGAGCTCATGAGAAGGATGTAGGCATATAGCTATTTCACTTTCTTCAGCTCATTACTCTACTCTTAATTAGCTAGGAGCTAGCAATTACTATCGAGATGTCTTTGTAGTTTGGAGTGTTTCAAAGTTTTTCAAAGGATTTTATAGCTATTTCACTTTCTTTAGTTCATTACTCTGTTATCAATTAGCTAGTAGCTCGCTATTTCTATGAAGTTGTATTTGTATTTCGAAGTGTTTTCAAGTTTTTCAAAGGATTTTATATTGCAATTATAAATTATTGCTTCTCTGCAGTTTGCATATTAAATATAGCCGTAGCAAATACAAGTACTGTGCTAACTGCATTTTTGTAAGCCCTTTATCTTAAAATCATTCTTCCACAATGAGAAATTAAAATGAAGAGACTAAGATTGTTGTGATTAGCTAGCTACATGTGTCTACACAGCAGAAAACCCTTCAAATGTGAGGTATAATTCTTAGAACTCTGGAAAAAACAACAAAATATTAAAAAAAACCAAACCCTGTAGGTTACCTTAGCCATTAGCTAGGCCTTCGGGACGTCTGTCTTTCGTGCCCACTTTGCTTCCTTCCCATCTTCTACTCCTACTGATCTTTCTTCCATCTGTTCTTCCTCTTTTTTTCCGACTTGCTGTTCCCATGCGCGTTGATCCTGTGTGGGAACACCCTCGTACATGGGTTCCTCGTGTCTATCGTCATACTATATGTCCCTTCTTTCTTCCTCTGTGATATCGCCTTTGTTGTGGAAACGGAGACTTAAACTCCTGAATATAATAATAATATTTCAAGAAACCAAATAAACACGGTTTTTTGGTTTTAACGAAAAAAACCATGGTGTTTGGTTCAAACAAAAAACCATGGTTTTTGCCAACCCTGCTTACAAGTGAAGGTTTCGAACCAGCTGTCCGTCATCAGCGAAATTGCTGCAGTGGATCAAATACACTAGTAAATATTTTCAAAAGTACTTTGTTCCTAGTTTAAATTGCCCTGAATAAATGTTCCCCTTTCATTTTTTCACATTAAAACTGAATTTGCTCTATTGAAGTGTTAGTGCACCAATTATGTCTACAATTGTCTCGTGAGTTCCGCTTAGCACATTTTCCGTTTTGAATATTATTACACAGGGTGCGGGGCATGAGACAAGTGATGCCTTTGTGTGGTGAAAATTGTAAAACTGCATATCTGGCGCTAAACTCAGCGATATCGGGTTCCTATAGTCAATATCAGGGAAGAGATGCATGGAGTTAATATCTTTTTTTTTTCTTTCAGGCAACCATGGCTGCCGGCCCTGGCCCCACGCAGCCACAACCATCCGCTGGGTAAGTCACTGGAAAATGATCGCGTTGAGAATAATGGAGATGTGAGGCCCTGTAGTAACTTCCACGAGAAACTTCTGCAAGGATACCGATGTGTTACGTGCGCTAACGCCGTACTTCTGCCTAGACAAGTCACTGGGTCGCCGGTGTTGTCAACCCAAAATTATGTCCCCCAAAGGAGGCATGAGCCAACGGGTTAGATCTGGTAGTTTCACCCTTCCTATGTTATGGTATGTCTTCTTTCGTGTCCACTTTGCTTGAAGCTGAAAATTTAGTGTGTATTTAATTCCTCAAATGACACTTGCATCTAGTAAATAAAATAGTGTTTAGAGAATACGACCGTCTGAAAAACATTTCTGTTCATGCAAAGCGACTAGCTTATCGCAATCACTGTAGAACTTCTAAACACAGACTCCCAATACCTAGAAAACTCCTGAAAGAGCGGCCCCGTGGCTGAGAATATCCAGAAACGTAAATTGTGGTGTACAGTGTCATGTTTCATGAAGTAGCTATAGCAATAAGCGACGTCAGATCATATTGCCTGACCAGCATAGAGGTGTAGTGAAACTTAGTTGGTAGTGTAGTAATAACAAGAGCACAACGTGCACGGATTACCTGTGGTCCCGACTCAAGAAAATATATTACAAAGGTTGGGGAGACCAGCACACTGTATAGCTTGTCATCTCGAAACAGACAGTATGCCTTGTCCAGGCTTAGGAATTCCTACTGCATTGTCTTGTGCTGGCAGCGAGCACTTAACGTTAATAATAATTATGGTAATTTTTTATTGCCTCACGTACAGCGACTGCACTAAGAAGGTTTTCTTTCTGAATTAAATATTGTATATAAAATCGTATAGCTGGCCAAATTGAAAATCCTCTGCACTGCCATAGCATTTCGAGGCGGAGTGTTCCAGACTTCAGCTAGAGATCACGTAGGTGTTGCTGGGAATTGAATTATAAACGTACAAACGTGCACCGAGTATGGCAAACTTTGTTATAAATCACATTCTTTTGGGATGCTGACCTCGGTTGTACATCTTGTAGGCGCTGGGGGCCTCCCGTAAACACTGCAGTGATGGCTGAAGGCCCTTCTGAAGTTGGCCCGTCCGGCCCACCATCAGCAGGACCGAAGACCAAAATGGCCCCACCGTTCTCCAGGTCATTCCAAGGGCCACCGCAGCAGCAGCAGCAGCCTTCTACGGTACGTTTCAATGAGGTTTCCTGTCAGACTTTTAAGCTCAATCAGTTGTTCGTGTATTGTTGTCTGAGCAAGTTCTACCGAGTCATCGACTTTTTTGATCCTGATGTGCAGTATATACTTCTAATTTTCTTTTCTGTATGCTATTTTATCCTTCCATACAAGAATCCTGCATCAGTGCTGCAGTTTAACCTTGACTGAGAGTTCGTATTATAAAAAATATGCTTAGCCTTCTTTGCAGAGAGCTACTATTTCAATTCATTTGAATGTAGTGCCTCTACTGTCATCAGTCATTATTTTTCGGTCTGTACAGTATTGCATTGCTGTTTCCACTCATGAAGTTTCACTGTTTTATTCTTTAATTACCTAATTTTATTGTAGTCCGTTTGTTACATAGCGTCGTTTTGACTAGGTATCTTCTAGAATATTGAAGTACATTTTAATTCGAAAATTGCATCTTTGCCAGTAATTTCCCTCTCTTAATGTAGCTTACTCGTTATTGGCCGTATTTCACAGTTGATGTATTGATAATATATCACTAATTTAGTCATTGGCCCATTGCTATTACGACTCGTGTTCCACTCTCACATTCATTTCGTTGCATTGTTACAGTTCAAACCTAATGGCCGTCAGGACGGTGATGGACCCAACGCTCGCTTCACATCGGTCGTCACTCTTGCCAATGGCGATCCTACCAACGAGCAAATTGCCAGAGAAAAAGTGAGGTCCGTAGTACAGCTGAACAGCTCTCCAGATGCTCCGGATGGCCAGTCCTCTGTTCCTTCCGTTGGCCGTCAAAATTCTAAGCCACAATTTCCTTCTCCAAAAGCTGAAGAAGCAACTCCATTCAGCAGCAAAATCGTCGATAATGCGAATAAGAACTTCGCTGGTGCACAACAGAACTCTTCTGCTCCGTGGCGTAGGAACTCTGGTCCTTCGGTGCCGCAGCCTCAGCAGAGCTCCCAGAAAGTAACTAATTTTGAGCCGCCGATGTCGTCACGTCTCGTGGCTGCTGCGAACGCGGCCTCCACTGAACAGCCTCAGCCAAAGATGCCTTCTCCGCCCCGTACTGCTGCGCCTCCCAAAGGAGTGTCACCACCGGTCGTGCCCGTTGCTCAGAGGTACTCCCCACCCAAGGATAATTTCAATCAGCAACTTCAAGAATCTCCGGTTCCTGAATTTGCTAACATAAAGCTTCGACCGTCTCCACCTCGAGCTGACTACGCCCAAGCCCCCACGGCTCCACAACCTCCGCAGCAGACACCCATGCCTGCTGCCCCACCTCCACCTTCTCTATTTTCTCAGCCTCCCCCACCGCCTCCTGCTGCAGCAGTGCCTCCACCTCCAGCAATGGGTGGTCCTCCTCCACCTCCTCCTCCTGCAGGTGGACCTCCACCACCCCCTCCTCCTCCAGGACTTGCTGCTGCTAAGCCCAAACCGCCACCCGAAGATCGTCGCACATCTACTGGAAAGAAAATCATATCTTCCGACCTGCCGGCTGGCCTTGATCCTCGAGACGAACTGATGATGGCCATTCGTTCTTTCGGCGGCACTAACTCAGGCAAACTTCGGAGGACACACCTACTGGCTGAGGAAGACCAGTAGTAGTAACGATAGTCCTGTGTGTCCCGTCCCTCGCAGAATTGTTGCGTTCACTGTTGTCCCTGATGTTGAGCTGAAGTAAACAGTTTTCCTGTTGCAAGAAAATATTCCTGGGTGGAATTTGTTCTTTAACTAACAGCGATACAAAAAGGGATACTGACCAGCTCGTTTGAAAACTACATTTTCTCTCTGCTACGTGTTGCGCAGTGAAGGACACTATGCAAAAAACACAGTTGTTGCAAAAACGCAGTTTGTTGCTGTGCGTACGTGCTTTGAGGAAAGTGGCTCATGTTGAAATTTACGTGCCACACGGGCAACATAATAGCCAATAACAGCTCAACTGCGACATAACACATATTTAGCGAATATCTTGTACGTACGATGTTGTCACAGCCTTTACTCGATCGCTTTTTGGTTACATTATACAAAGACACGCTTACTCTTCTTACAGCAGTAATTGTGGAAAGCTCCAACTGCCGTGCTCTTCAATTTCTCTTTTACATAATGCCGTATAAGAGAATCTAATGCAAGAGGTGAAATGGTGGTATCTTAAATTCATATTCAGTAATAAATTATATCCGCGTCCGGCTCGGGTAGTTACGTTTCGCAGATGAATGCTGTCCTGTCTTCGTCCATCCGCATGTCACGAACACGTCGCTTACAGTGCAGTCAAACTTGATTTGAAAAGAAGTGATGTTTTAAATCACTTTTGATGTCTCTGCCGACGTAGTGAGTAACTGATGTTCTATTTCTTGCGTATCCTTTACTGTTTGCTTTCTGTTATTATTTTAATGTGGTTTGTAAAAAAAAACTACTGTGCCAAGTGTGTCAATGTGAAGGGTGTTGAGTGTAACTATTTGAGTAGTCTGTGCATACAGTCATTATTGTTCTTCAATCAAGCTAAGCTGTACTGTAGAGTTGTTTCGTTTACGTTACATTATATAATTGTATGTAGCTAATACCATATCTTGCATATTCTATAATAAATGTCATAGCCTGCAGTGAAAATAGTAACTATTCTTGTTTTCTCGTTAATGTTCATATGTAGCTATTGTATCGCTTCTCATTGTGAAATTTAGAATGTAAGCAATCTTCTATAAGTATGTACATAGTTAAGTGCTTTGTTTTATCTTGCTTGTCGAACTGTGATGTCTACTCGTGCCTCCGGTTTCCCTCTACGCGCCGTTACTCTTCTTCTTTTGTTCGTAAACTCTGTCAAATCATTTCTAAATAAATACGTTGCTTGGTATAAGTCCTGTTGCTCGACTATTGCGCATCTCTGACTGAATTTCAAATTGATCGGGTGGAGTAATTATAAATAGCCTCCGTTTCATGCATTCTTTGAAATAAATGGGGTTACTGAACGTCTTGAATTCTCCTCCCAGTGTTATTGTCTACCCTTGAAACGAAACTTTTTGTTCTCACAAGTTTATCTAATTGTGAAGCTAATATTGTGTCACTAAAATCGTGTCGGCTGTACACGAATTTCTCTTGGATTTCTCCCTTACATGCTCAGGTGTAAGTGCTGTGAAAAGCTATACTGTAATTTTGCCTTTGCTGAGGACGCAGAAAGTTTTAATTTGTGGGTTTTGTTTTTGGATAAATGATGAAGATTCGGAGAAGACATGGCATTTGGAGACGATAAATTTTCTTTTAATCGTTAACCATAAAATATGACCATTGAACTTCTGTTTGACGAAACTTTGGTTTTTCTACATATATTATTCGTCTCAGTGCCTTACGTTTGCATTCAGTGCTATCTCTTCGGCTCAAGCGAAGCGGTGTTGATGCTGGAATGTATTCTCAGGTGTGCCGTTCATACGGAAACTACTTTATTGGTGTCCTCGAAGCATGACGCCTGAATACGAAAGCAACGCAAGCTGCTCCCGCATTATATAAATTCATTGCTTTGATGCCGCTTGACAATCCTTGTGTTGTTTCATCGTACACTCTCTGTGCTCTATGTATGTCCTTCTGGGCGGTAAATGTGCCTTCACAATCGAATTTGCTTCACAATTTGTGCTTTTAATCGAAGTTCGCAAATCTGTTTACAATGATAACTTTCTTAGCTGTCCATTTGCGCAGTTACCTGGTCAGGGAAATTTTCTATTCCTTAGCACATATGAACAGCATGTACAGCCATCTTCTGGTAACACATGAATGTGTTGATGAGTTACCTCAACTAACTTCATAGTATTGGTAACTATAGTTATATCGATGTGTCATCTCTCACTAATAGCCATTCTGCATCTAAGTTAGTCGAACCGAAGTTCTAGTAGATTATACTACTCTGTATGTAGACAGAAAACAGTTCAACTAGTCATGCAAGACTAACCTGTTGCTTTTCGTTGCTTCTGCACCAAAAGTTTTCCTAATATCCTATGTTATGTTGCTCATTATTTCGAGTAGATACTTTGCTTTGTTTCTTATGGTTAGGATTTAATATTTGTAGAGTTACTGAGTTGCCTCGCTGAAAATTAAGGCCGCATATCCCATAGTCCAACCTTGGCCTATGGCTTGTAGTCGTAATTTTTTATGAGGTGCACTGGATGTCTTTATTATTATTACTTGTTTAAATTAAAGTTATATGTGTATGGCAAGGGTGATAGATAGAATGAGGAGGTTAGCTTTTGTAATACGAACGTCATGAAGCCTGAGTGTGTGTGAGTGACTTTAGTTGTGGAGGATGAGCATTCTATATATAAGAATTATCAGCTTAAGCATTGCGATGGATCCATGAAACTATATCTTACTTAAATTGGAATGTTAAATGTTCTTATAATAGTTGACAATTTATGTTATTGCGTTAGAGATATGAATTCAAAACCGCGCTTTTTTGTATGACCATTCTCTTTCAAAGTGAATAAAAGCACCTTAATTGCGGTGTCATTAATTTCTAGTTTTTTATACATTGGAGGAGCTTAGCGAGATGGAAGAGGGAATCGGAGAGAGGCAGTGCCTTACTATGGATCACTTTCCTGATTTTTCTACCGTGATATTTTTCTTTTCATGTACAGTAAATTATGGTTCCTAACGATAGGCTTCAGCTACCAATTCTAAAATTGCTGTACATTTTTTTTTCTGAACTGTTGGCTCGTGCAGGTGGCAGACGAACTTGGTTTGCATTCATTACCGAAATTACCAAACAGAGTGCTTATTTTACCAAATTATGAAGGTATAGTAAATACAAATATCACTTGCATGGTTCTTGTACATTTTAGAAATGTTTATATAAGCTTACAGAATTAGCTTATCACTCCTATATAAAATTACGATTATTCTGAATGATAAATAAAATAACCACCAGATATCTCTATTATTACGCTTGAATCACCACCTGACTTCGTGCCACGCTGCGCGCCCCTTGAGGGGCAGAGGACGCGTTACACGGGTGGGCAGGAGCATGTTCGATTCGGTGCTATTAAGTTGAACCATCGAGGCTCGACTTGTTTGGAACTTAAGGCAGGTGCGGTGGTTTTAATTCGCTGAGTTGAATTTCAGGCGCTGACTCTTCATCGCTTACCACGGAGACCTTCAGAAACTCAAACTTACTACGTCAAACGGAGGCCCTGGGGGGCATATTCTGGCGGGTTCTTTCCCTGTCA
Source organism: Parhyale hawaiensis (assembly GCA_001587735.2). Classification (NCBI taxonomy): domain Eukaryota; kingdom Metazoa; phylum Arthropoda; class Malacostraca; order Amphipoda; family Hyalidae; genus Parhyale; species Parhyale hawaiensis. The sequence goes on from LQNS02000224.1 coordinate 125,133, forward strand.
CAGTGTATATGGGCCTCGCGAACCCAAGGGCTGTCCTGAATGCCTTCTCCGCAGGGGATGTTGCAGCTGGCCGCAGTTCCAGCAGAGAAGGTTAGTTTTGTAAAGTTAGGTAGATTCTATTTTTCCCTTTCTGTTCCGTGAGGTGGGCTGTCGATCGTGATACCCGACCTAGTACGCGGGACACTTCTAGCCTCTCTCGTGCGGAAGGCCACAAAAGGGGGCGTCCACTCGAGTGTTTTTCCTATTCATTGCGCCTTTTTTCAGCCAGTAGTAGCGCACTGAGCCAACTAATACTATATAGCAGAGGAGAGCAGATGTCGAGATGGGATGTTTCTACTCGAGCTTCCTGGACGACTAGGATCATTGTGCGAATTGCTCCTTGATGGAAACGGTGGTTAAATTAATAATAATAATAAACTTTCAAATAGAGATTTTAGTGGGTTCAACGTAATTGCGTAACCTCTAACCTTTACTTCTATGTTATTGGAAGCAGCGCCCCCAGGGGGACCCTGTAGGTTACCTTAGCAATTAGCTAGGCCTTCGGGATGTCTGTCATTTGTGCCCACTTTGCTTCCTTCCCATCTTTTACTCCTACTGATTTTTCTTCCATCTGTTCTTTCTCTTCTTTCCCGACTTTTTGTTCCCATGCCCATTGATTCTGCGTGGGAATACCCTCGTGCATGGGTTCCTCATGTCTATCGTCATACTATATGTTCCTTCTTTCTTCCTCCGTGCTATCGCCTTTGTTGTGGAAACTGAGACTTGAACAAATTCTAACGTTTGCAACACGATTCAAAATGACAACGCGAAAGCTTCGCCCTCAGGGGTACATTCTGGCGGGCCCTATCCCTGCCACAATATATCTGGGCCTCACAAACCCAAGGGTGTACCTTTTCCGCAGAGGATGAGGTTAGTTTTGTAAAGTTAGGGAGGTTTATCCCTTTCTGTTCCTCGAGGTGGGCTGTCGATCGAGATAGCCGACCTAGTAAGTGGGACTTCTCTACTGAAATAGGCGTCCATTGGCTCGAATGGGGCCGTCCACTCGAGTGTCTCTTTTTATTCTTTGCGCCTCTTTACCGCCAGTGGTAGCGCACTGAGCCAATTGAGTTTTTCCGGCAGGAATGCCGAGATAAAATATTTCTACCGAGCTATGTGGAACGACCGAGTCTGCACTCTACGGATCACTCATCGAGTGGATACGGTGGTAAGCTATGCTGGAGCTGTGACAATATGCTTTAGGCATAAACGAATATTCTTGAGCATATTTTACTGTTAGAGCATATGCTTTTATTCTCCTAAAACAAAGCATATTTATTCCCAAATAAATATGCTCATAAAATGAAGCATATTTTTTTTCCTAAAGAAATATGCTCATTAAATAAAGCATATTCTTTTTTCTAAAGAAATATGCTCATAAAATTGGAAATATTGTTTCTGAAATCGTTTACTGTTATCGGCATACACATGGCAGATGAATATAAATTAATATTATACAGAATCAGCTGTTATAAATGTATGACTGATATTATAATATAAATGAATCATTAATAATGATTAATGAAAATATAAAGTTTATGGATTAAATGTGCATTTCATGTTCAGATTTTACATAGTTAATTTTTTACATAATTGGAACATGCCAAGTAGTGTAGGCACATTTGTAAGGAAAAGAAGCGTCGTGTATTTTTTTTTGTTAAAAGCAAAAACTCACTTGATTTTGTTAGATGATATTATGAGCATGAAAAATAATTAGGGTGCCATTTTTTTCAGTGCTCGACTAGCCTGAAATCGAACGTGGCAACCAGCGTAGTAAACCGGTCTAAATTTAACGATTTTATCGCATAAATAAGACCAATCTCATGGCGTTTAATATTATTT